>BDUI01002458.1:24581-42517 GCA_002335545.1 Apodemus speciosus | reverse complement strand
CAGAGTTACTGTAGGTACAGTGAAAATTTGGTTGAGACCCTTTTAAGTGTAAAATTAGAGCAAGTTAGCAGACATCTCAGAATAATCATTGCAAAGTGTGTTGTTGGAGTTCCTTGAATGTTCTGAATGCCAAATCAACGATTAATACTAGCCTCTAACATATAGGATATGAAATCTTCCCTAACAAAGTGATCTTAGCAACCACTGCACCCCACCGCCATGGGGTTTAAGTGAAAGCAGTTGACTCTAGGTAATGGGGTAATTGTAGACACGCACATAGCCTTTAGAACCATTGATTCATTGGCATCAGGACCCAGAACCTCCTGTGCAGCTGGCCGTATACAGTTGAGATGGCTAAAGCTCCATCAGTTAGGTCAATAGCTGAGTGTCGTGGTTTCCAGTTCTGTACCCACTGGGCTCCTGTGGCCACCATACAGAGTGCACCCCGAATCCTACAAGTCTCTGTGTTCACTAAGAAGAAGGCTGTACAGCTGGGTCATTGCCATGAGAATTCTGCAGCCATTCTGCTTAGGTTCAAAGTCGACTTTGCCACTCACTTGCAGTGTGGCCTGGGCGGTTGATTCAGTCCTTCCTACCTCAGTTCTTTTCCTGAAAGATATATTTTCAAGCAGTAGTCAAGGCAGGAATGCAGCAAGTACAAACTGGGCATGAGGGTGCACACCCAGAAGCTGATGCAGGGGGATTGAAATGTGGAGGCCCTGGGCTGCATAGATAGTCTTTCTCCACCCCACCCCAAGCTGTTGTACCAGGAAGGATTCATAGCAAAATGTGCCAAGAAGGGTTCGTGAATCCCACCCCCCCCCAATAAAAACCACCAAGGAGCTGTCTCTGATGTAATAGCATTAGGGTCTCTGTATTACAAACTCAGGCTTGGGCTCTCCTCTAACCCAACCCTAACACAGCAGGACAGGAAGGGAAGGCTGAGCAGCCCTGAACCCTCAGCAGGAAAATATTTTATAGGAAAAATATAGGAGCGAGGGAGGGGGTGAGGGAGTGGTGTGCAGTCTGGCAAGCCTCTAATAGAGTGACTATAAGCCGATGGGTTATATACCATGATCGCAAAGGGTCTGAAATTACATCTGACACAATCAGACTCTTCTTTGATTAGCTGTTGCTAGGAAGCAGCTAGGGAGTCACTCTGGCCAAGGGCAAGCCGTGGGGTCCTTTCTGGTACATGGGTGCAGCCCAGATTCTGCTGCAGGTCAAGTTCTCAGGCTTTATTTTTCTTTAGGATGGAGGCCAGTCCTCGAAAAACAAAAGAAAGAAAAGGAAAAGACACGAAGGGGAAATATGTTGGTTAATCTCAACTGTCAACTTGGGGAGCTCTAGAATCACATGGGGAGGTGGGCCTGTGGGACTGTCTGTGAGGGATTATTTTGATTAGACCCACTGAGGTAGAGTGACTCACTCACTGGGCAGCACCATTCCCTGGGAGGGATCCTGGGTTGTAGAGAAAGGAGTCTGTATCCAGAGTGCAGCCCATCCCTCTCTGAGACCTGCCTGGACACGTGCCACCAGCTGCCTCACTCTCCTGCCCCCTGCYGTCCCTGCCGTCCCTACCATGATGGACTGCTCCCTGGCACTGGCCCAAACCCCCTTTCTCCATTAAGATGCTTCTATTGGGTGTTTTGTTTCTTTTGTTTGCATCCACTTGCCACAGTGTGTATGCCACAGCACATATGTGACATCAGAGGACAACTTACAGGAGTCCACTCTCTGCTGGTAGATCCTGGGGGTCCAACTCTGCTCCTCAGGCTTGGCGACAGTGGCAGTTCCCTTGCCACTAAGACACTCATCCTCCTCTTTGGAATATTTTATCACAACAACAGAAAGGGAAGGAAGAGGACGGGAAAGGGGGAAGAAAGAAACAGGAGGGAAGAAAAGGTGCTTGGGACAGTCCTTAGCCTCCAGTTACAAGCAGGAAGCTTCCACTGGGATTAACTGGTACAGTGCAGACTGCCAAAGAGTTGCAAACTCTGGATTGTCTTTGACTCTTGGGATCATACAAGCTCTCAACGGTGCTCTCTTGGTTTAAGGCAAGTGCTGAGAAGGAATCAACAGCCGTGCACGGTGACAGGAGACTGCAGAAGGGAGCAGCGCTTCTGAGCTCTCACTTGGCATCCTGCTGCATGGCTTGACGGTGCTGCAGTAAGCATGTCGTGCTAAAGTTAAAAGAAATTAGTCAGGAAGAAGTAAACAGACAGACCGTGGCGACGCTGCTCTGCAATGCACGCTCATCCTCTCAGCGCATGCCCTGGAATTTCTTTTGAACATTCACCATCCTGGGCCTCTCAGCCCCCAGTAGAGTTGCCCCCTTCCGCCCCGGGCTAACCTTTACTAGGGCTTGGGATATGTATGATCCAGTAGACACTGAGTTCTGCATTCCCAAAGTGCTTCTCTAAGAAGGCTTGTTGGTGCTGCGGCTGGTCTGCCATACATAAGTACACTGATGCTCAGACGGAGAAAGGTGGAAGCCGCATACCAGGGAAACGGAGCCCTGGCAAGAGATTTCTGCTGGCCACAGAAGGCTGGAAGCAGCCACAGCGTATTGCTATCTGGGCAGCATGCAGTCCATCTACACTTAGGTTATCAGAGAAAGAATCAACCAAAGAGGGAAGCAAGCCATCAGATGTCCTGCCCAGTGTGGCACTGTTGCCCCTATAAAGCCAGAACAGGGCAGAACACACTGGTCCCCACCAGCTAGAGGACTGAGAGTGTGCCTGATAGTGTGTACAGTACCTGGCCCATAGGCATTTGCTTGTCGGTTTTAAACACAGCCTTGCAACTCTTAGACAAGTATCTACCAACTAAGCCACATCTCCAGCCACCTCAGTCTCTTTTGTTAACTGGAAGTATATACATTGGTGATGACAGCTGACCTTAAGCTCTTTTTTTTTTTTTTTTAAAGATTTATTTATTATATGTAAGTACACTGTAGCTGTCTTACTTCCAGAAGAGGGCATCAGATCTCATTACGGATGGTTGTGAGCCACCGTGTGGTTGCTATGATTTGAACTCAGGACCTTCAGAAGAGCAGTCAGTGCTCTTAACCACTGAGCCATCTCTCCAGCTCAATCTTAAACTCTTGAGCTTGCTTTTCCTTCCCCTGCTTGACAAATGTTAGGATTCTCATCTACTCAGGACCCCCAAAGGGTTTAGTTCTCCCGTTTGAGAGTCCTCTGGTTAAGGGGAAGCCAATCTGCTCTTACAGTCGTTCAGGAACCGAAGTAGACGGGCTCTGCTGTCTCTGACGTTGGGATGCCCATGCCCTGGGCTTTGGCACCCAGCTGGTGCAACGCTAAGAGGAAGCATTTAGGTAGGGAGTTGGGTCGGGGAGTATTGTGAGCCATTATACTCTGACATCTGCCAAATGGAACCCAGACACGTGGCCACCACCCATCTATCTGTAAGGGAGGCAAGGCAACAGGGGTCATCTGAGTGCCTGGAGACAACGTGGACATACATTTGGCAGAGAGAGTTAGTTCATCCTATCTACCATAAGGGATCACATATGGAAGCAAGGGAAGTAAGGATTGCAGATGTGTGGAGAGTCAAGCTTGGCTCACTAGCTTGTGGAGGGGCTCTGCCAAAAGAGCTAGAATGCCCAAGCAAAGGACAGTGAGCTGAGCTAACGTTGTCCCAAATAATGAGGGTGAAGCTGGTGGTGGAGTAGATCGACTAATTTAGGGCTAAGGGGGTTGGCCAGAGCTTTCTGGTAAGTTGCTTGTATCTTCAAAAGGTTCCTGGTGTCTGTCTTCAGAGCTTGAAGACCATCACACCTCCTCCTCTGGTTGTGGTCATGTGACTAGTTCTGGCCAATGGCAGGATCGTCAGTATTTCTTCAGCAGCAGAGTTATTTGTTGGTGTGAGGCCTCTTAGAGGACTCTCTTCCCTTTTTACATTGAGCAACAATGTTCCAGAGAGATTTCCCCCCTCCCCACCAGCCTGGATCCTGCAAAAAGACAGACAAGTGATGTTCAGTACCCACGCAGCATCTTGTCCTGAGACACGAGAAGTTTTTTAATGAATTTATTGATTTTTGGGGAGTCAGGTTTCAAGACAGGGTTTCTCCCTGTGGCTCTGATTGTCCTGGAACTGGAACCTGTTCTGTAAACAGGCTGGCCTCAAACTCAGAGATCCTCTTACCTCTGCTTCCTAAATGCCCAGCTAGCTTATTACATTTTGTGTTAAGTACATATGAGTTGTACAGCAGGTACCCTTACCTGCTGCGACATCTCACTAGTGAAGAAACTGATTTTTTTTTTTCAAGACAGAGTTCTTCTGTGTAACCCTGGCTGACCTGGAACTCACTCTGTAAACCAGGCTAACTCTGAATTCAAGATCCACCTGCCTCAGCCTGCCAAGTGCTGGGATTAAAGGCATGTGCCATCAACCACCTGGACAAAACTCATTTAAGTTTTATATTTCTGTAACATCAACTAGTTTACTATGCCTGATAGGCACTGTTTTGGTCCAGAGGTCTCAGAAGGCCAACAAGACAAACCACCCAAACAACCAAGCAGAAGGTCCGGGCCTATTATAATAGATCATCGTTTCTAAGAACTAGGGAATCATGTTCCTCAACATAATGTATACAGCCAGGCCTGGGTGCATGAGAATCCCAGCACTTGACAGAGGGAGGAGGAGGAGGAAGTACAGAGCTCAAGGCTCGCTCTGGCTACGTATCATGAGCCTGTCTCCAAAAGACAGAGAGAGAAAGGAGAGGGTGTGAGGGGAGAGGCTAAGGATAGGGCTGTGTTTACCTGAGTAAATGCACAAAGCCCCGAGTTCCATCCTCAGGTACCTGTAATCCCAAGACCTAGCTACAGGCAGAAGGATCAGAAGTTTAGCTACATGGCAAATTTGAGGCCAATCTGGGTACCTGAGACCATCTCATATGTAATTATTTTGTACATTATTGCCCCAATACGAACCAAGGAGATAGGCATTGGTTTACTGTAACTAACTCATTCTCTGAGATAGCATCCCATGCATCCAGGCTGGTCTCCAATTTACTGAATAGCCAAGAATGGCCTTGAACTTCTGATCATATTGTTTCTACATCCCCAATTGATGGGCTTATAGGCCTGTATGCCACCACAGCTTGGGGGAGGGGGGCGTTGTCTGGGGTGGGTGCTCAGCATAGAACTCTGTGCCTGCTAGGCGAACACTCTCCCAACTGAACTATAGCCTTGTTTTAAATACTGATAAAAATCAACTCTCAATAAAACTCTAGATATGCTCTGTTCCTTAAAGGGTGGTTCATTTGCAGACAATTTCAAGCTACAAAGTGCTGAAGAGAGATATTAAGGGCAGATTAGTACCTAATCAAAGTCGTTCCTCCAATCCCATAGCATCAGTGGCTTTAAAAAGATAGGAAGGGAACTGGGGAGGGACTGGTGGACAGTTATCTAAAGCATTTTTTTTTTTTTTTTAATGTAGAGAACAATTTTGGTACTCACTGTCCTCCTCTGGTCTCTCTGGAACTGACTCCTGTATTAGACAGGAAGGGTCTCTTTCATTGTGGATGGCTTTCGGGACCCTCCTCGCACTGTTGCCTGTGTGCCAGCTCGACATTATTTTCCAGTTTGTGTAAGTCTACCTTGAGTTTCACCAAGTGATTTGACACAGGGATTCATGAAGCAGGAGACCATGAGTCTTTATGCATTCCCTTAGGGTGAAATGACAGACTGGTCCTGGTTTATTTCAGCCGCATTGGAAGAGCCAGGTGTTTCCAGCCAACTGGGCCAGCCACATTACCCAAAGGTTGCCAGCCAGTAAATTCCTTAGGTGCAGGCCCTGTGGGGTTTTTTGTTTTTGGTTTTGGTTTTGGTTTTGTTTTTTGTTTTTTTTTGTTTTGTTTTGTTTTTTTAACCAGTGAATAAAATGATGCTTAACCCAACCTGCTTTGAAGATGAGTTTCTAGCTTGAACATTGGTTCTGAATCTTAATAACTAGGTATCCTTTGGCAATTAGGCTCCCTTAACGCAGCCTCACAGCCTGTAAAATGATACAAATAAACGCCTACTCCTTTGATTTAAGGAAGCTAAATGAGACTCTCCTGTGTGAAGTTGCTAATGTAACTCCAGTGGGATCAGTGCTTAAAGAATCCAGGGTGTGTGGTCGCCCAAGATACTGCCCTTTATGTCAAACACTACAAGCACAGTACTTAGTGATCATATCAACAGCGATTTTAAGAATTCCTTTGCCAGAAGCTGCCAGAGCTATAAAAGATGTACAGTGTTTACCCCAGAAGGCCTGGTTTCCATCTTATCTGTAGTATTTGAATGTTTACATGTATTAAAATTTAAAATAAGCATATTTTGAAGAGGAAAACAGGTTTGGCCAGCAGGGTTACCGGCTTTTTTTTTTTTCCTGAGCCTTTCAATTCTGCAAAATACTGCAAAAACAAGGATGAAAAAACTCGATAGTTATTACCTCTGTTAATATATGGCAACCCTTCCCACACGGGCCTGTGGGTAGACACAAAGTAAAAATAATCTTCTCACACGGGACTTTTAGACTAGCTGCCACATCCTACCGTCACACCTACTGGTTCTTGGGGTGAACTAAATTTAATCTACACTTTTCCAGCCCGGGGGCAACTTCGGCATTGAGAGGAATTAAAGGCACTGGCAGGGCTGGGCCGGGAGGATCCTCGACCCTAGTAGGTCGTTCCGGGTAGCGGGAACGCAAATGCTGCTGCCTGCCCGACCAGGCCCGAGGGGCGGGCCTCAGGCCTCGGCCTCGCCTCCGCCGGCAGCCCGCCGCTTCCCGGCCTCTGTGCCGGGCGACGCCGCCAGCATGCTGCAGAAGCGGGAGAAGGTGCTGCTGCTGAGGACCTTCCAGGGCCGGACGCTGCGGATCGTGCGTGAACACTACCTACGGCCCAGCGTGCCTTGCAACAGCCCGCTGTGCCCGCAGCCCGCCGCCTGCCGCAACGGTCAGAGCCGGGATGAACCGGGAAGGCCGGGGCGGGAGGAGCGAGGGAGGCCGGGGCCGGAGGAGCGAGGGAGGCCGGGGCGGGAAGAGCGAGGGAGGCCGGGGCGGGAGAGGGAAGCCGGGCTCGAAGAGCGAGGAAGGCCGGGACCGGAGAGGGAATCCCCGGCTCGAAGAGCGAGGGAGGCCGGTGCGGGAGAGGGAAGCTGTGCTCGAAGAGCGAGGGAGGCCGGGGCCTGACGTAGCGAGGGCTGCTGGGCGCGAGCGAAGGGAGCTGAGGCCTGAGGAGCGAGGGTGGCAGAGACCCAAAGAGCAAAGGGAAGCCCGGCCTGGCGTCGCGATGGCGCCGGGGCACTAGGGAAGGAAGCGGGACCCGAGGAGAGAGGAGAGCTGGAGGCTGAGGAGCGAGGGCGGCGCCAGACCCTCGCGGACTGTAGGCAGCCGGAGTGAGCAAAGCAGTCTGGGCTCGGCGGAACTAGGGCAGCCGGGAGATGCCCTGGAGCGTCCTCGTCCGTCCTGGCGGTCGGAAGCAGGCGGGATCGGCCTGCAGCTTCAGGAGTGCTCCTCTCGGGACCAGCCTACTGCAGTGGCCGGGTCAATGGGAGGCCCGAGAGCCTGCAGGCACCGGAGGCTTCGGTTTTTCCAGCTACTGGCACCTTATTCCTGAGCGTATTACGCTGGACATTTGACATTGCCTGCTCTGCTCCTGCCAGTACGCAGACCCTCCAACATGACAGCCTCTTCATTTTAGGATTGGAGACTTAGGATCTGGGAGATGCTGGGAGCTAGGCTCCCCCTCCCCCCTTTTTAGGCAGCAGGTAGCTCTTGGTTACCCCTAGTGGGAGATGAGCATGAGGGGGTCTTTTCAGAATACATGATTGAAGTCACAGGTTGACCAAGGAAGTGTCAGCTGAGTGGAAGCCCTCCCACTGCCCATGGATACCTTTCTAGTACGTTCTCTTCAACCCTAGAACCATGCAGCAGTGTTCAGAAGCTTCAGACAGAATAGCCTTGGAATTTTTAGGTACATATAAGTGGTAAACACACACACACATGTGCACTCTTGCCCTTACATATATGTGCATATATAGTGTATATGTAGATATAGATATAATAGATATGTAAGTATCCAATACAGTGCTCATGCATGTCTGTGATGGCTTAGTTGAAATTTAGCTTCTTCCAGGGATGTACTTGTTTTTAAAATATCAGTCATCCTCTGGAAGAAGTACTAACAACAGCATAAACCATGTTGGGCTGATATTTAATCACAGCTGAGGGGAGGGGAAAGCGATGAATCTGAACTTTGAGCCTCTACCAAAGTAGATTTGTCTTGTCTTTTAAAAACTTCAAGGTGAAATTAAGATGAGAAGTTATTTTGCACACCGGGAGCACTGTGACATTGAAATAGTCATAAACCAGGTTTGAAAATGTTGCCTAATGGCTTCCACTCTGAATTATGTTTCAGATGGGAAGCTCTTGTCTGCGGAAGTGACTCATTATGTGATCCCGGACTGGAAAGTTGTCCAGGATTACCTGGAGGTCCTGGAGTTCCCCGAGTTGAAGGGAGTGATTTTCATGCAAACGGCTTGTCAGGCTGTGCAGCACCAGAGAGGCCGGAGGTATCTGTTTTGAATTATTTATTTATTTATTTTTAGGACAGGTTCCCCAGCTCCCTTTAGAAAAGGTCCCTCATTAGAGGGAAAGAGGAGGAATTCATTATTTTGTCAGAAAGGATTTTTCTCAAACTAATCTGGTATTCTCTTTGCTGGTGAGGAATGCAGTAACATTTTATATGTGTGCTTCAACACCTGGCCAAAAGATTTGACTATAGATCAATAAACTGCAGTGTCCCCAGGATGTCCATAGTTAAGATTCTATGGTGAATTGGCTTCTGGTTTACATTTTTATAGGTAGCACTATTATTTCTTCTTTTTATTTTTGCTAACAATGTATAGATATAATGGATATGTAAGTATTTAATCTTATTCATAGATAGATTGTTTTGGGAGCATTCCTTTCTTTGGAAAAGAATACTTTTAAATCTTATCTTCCTCTACTGTAGATACAAACTGTACTTACAGTGATTTATTCCACGAACTTAAAAATAGCTCATGCTGATTTTTAGATTAGTCCTATAACTATCAGCCATAGTAATTGTATTTGCTGAACAAAACATTTCTTTTCTTTTCTTTTCTTTTTTTTTTTTTTTTTTTTTTTTTTTTTTTTTTTTTTTTTTTTTTTTTTTTTTTTTTTTTTTTTTTTTTTGGTTTTTTGAGACAGGGTTTCTCTGTGTAGCCCTGGCTGTCCTGGAAATCACTCTGTAGACCAGGCTGGCCTCGAACTCAGAAATCCACCTGCCTTTACCTCCCAAGTGCGGGATTAAAGGCGTGCGCCACCACTGCCTGGCCTGAACAAAACATTTCTAATTAGACCAGTTTAAAATACTTGCCTTGTACCTAAATGAAAGTAATTGCCCCTTTCTGTGCAAATACCTTAAAATACAGTTTTGCTTCATTTAATATTTGGGAACTTTTATGATCTGAAGTTAGTCTCTGGAATAGCGTGTTAGAATTATGTACCCAAGCCCTCACCGCCCCAAGGTTAGTCTCTGCAAATAGCATGTTAGAATTATATACTCAAACCCTCAACACCCCAAGGTATTTAACACGCAGAAACTGAATTTATTCTGTTTTTAAGATGTTTTGGTTTCTTCAGACTTTGGTAGTAAAAAATAAAGTTTTCTTTATTTGTATATGAAAATGATAAATTGTCCTTATGCTCAGTTCAGAAAAAATATACATTAGCTAGAATGTGCGTGGGGTTTTTTTAAATTGAATATTTCAAAATGAGCTTGAAGTTGATTTTATTCAGACACAGACATAGAGATGTTTACACACAGCCACGTTTAAACACTGCTGCAGGTGTCGTATTTCAATTTCTTTTACTAAAATCAATTTGTTGTTACCATTCCGCTCCCTCACACACCGCAAGTCTCTTCTTCAGCCTCTGTTTTCTAAAATGTTTTTAATATTAGGACTGTTTTGAAAACCAATTCCTGGGACAACTGAAAGCAACGTGTTGGAATTTAAATCTCCTTTCTCCCGAATGTTTCTGTAGTTAAGTTGATGAAGAGCTCCAGCTATTGGGCTTCCGTGTACTTTACCTGTCTAGGACTCCAGAGGAGGAAACAAAAGGTGAAGAATTGGCCCGCAGGCCCCGCCCTCCTGACTTTTCATTAGAGGAGCGCTTTGTCAGCTTGCACTGTCAGTGGCTTCAGGGTTAACAGATGCCAGGATATAGGCTTACTCAAATGCAACAATATCAGCCCTGTTTCTAGCAGAAAATGTTCTCCTGATACCCAAGAGCCAGGCATGGTGGCAGATCCTGTGATCCCGACAGTTGTAAAGTAGAAGGTTCAGGAGTTCTATGTTAGTCTCGTTTATACAGAAAGCTTGAAGCCAGTACAGACTATATGAGACTCTATCTTCACAAGCAAACAAGCATAATTGTATTGGTATTTAGCTATAAATCTATTTATTCTCTTTATGTTTAAGTACTTAATAAGCTTTAAGACCAAATTAAACCCCTAAATTTAATGAACAACACAGTATTATAAAATCATAAATATATTACCATAGTCCCTTGGTTTATAAAAGGAATTGCCTCTAGGACCCTAAGACTACCAAAATCTGCAGCTGTTCAGGTTCCAGATATAAAATGGCATTGGGAGAGCTGGAGAGATGGTCCAGCAGTTAAGACCATTCGTTGCTCTTGCAGAGGACCTGGGTCTGATCCCCTGAACCACAGGGTGGTTCACTACCATCTAAAACTCCGATTCAGGGGATCCAATGCCCTCCCTCTTCTGACAACTGTGGGCACCAAGCATTTTCATGCTATGCATGCATACATTCAAGCAAAATMGTCATATATAAAATAAATAAATCTAATTTAAACTTTTAAAAATAAATCAATAAATAACATTGTATTGGCCTGACAAGGTGGCTCAGCATGTAAAGGAGCTTGCCGCCAAGCCTGACGACCTAAATTCAAGCCTCAGTATCCACATAGTAGAAGGAGAGAGCCAACTCCTTCAAATTGTCCTCTGACCTCCACCCGTCCCCTGTGACATGCCCATCCTCCAAGGAGAAAAGTATAATAAAAATTGATTTAAACAGCTTGGTGTTTGCAAATAATCACTCACCATCCTGGAGGCTCAAACTCATCTCTAGCTTACTAAAACCCCTAACCCAACCAAGTGCTCTGTAAGCTATTGTCATACTGCACTGTGTGAGAAACAGACAGGCAAAAGCATCCACTCTTCATACAGTCAGATCTGTTATTTCTAGATGGTTTCCATCTAAATGAAGTGCCCTCAGGTATGGAGCATGAATGCACAGGGGACTGGCTCCCAGGCAATGTGATAGATGGTGTTATTTTAATGAAATGAAATGATCAGCTGCATTTAACAACAGAGAGATGTATCCTGTAATCCTGTTGTGTGGTTTTATATTTTGATCTCAGGAATACCAATGCAGAGAACGCCTGTTCTCATAAATAAGCTGTAGAGAACAACTGAATAATGAAAGTCTCTGATTGTTGAGGATAAGCATACACCTGTCCCCAGCAGTCCTCAACTGCTTATTTAATGGAAGGGCACTAGATGACTGTGAGGTTCTCCAAATCGTCATGCACTTAGATTGCATATGCTCATCCAGATGTTTATCCAGAAAGTGCTCAGACCGAGAGCAGAGCAGTAAACAATAGATCCAGTTCTGAGAGAGGACAGACAAGCTCAGGGAATCTCGACCACAGCTGTAGAGCTGTATCTGTAGCCGACGTTCTTAAGTCCCAGGCCATGGCTGTAGCAGAGGCCCAGCCAACCAGTGAACAAGGAAGGCCTTTGCTGAGTGAGCTGCCTGTACTGAGCACTGAGGGAGGAGACCAGGCAAGGGAGGGAGCTTTCTAGGGAAGGGGACTTCTGGCCAAGCATCCACGAGGAGGAGATGTGGTCCACTCTAACAACTGAAAGGACACTTGGTCAGATGGAAGGCCTCATGGGCTTTGGGGACGTCAAGGAAGGAGTTTGTGCAGGATAGCATGATATCAGGTTCTTATTTTAAGAGTCCTGGAGGAAGGACAGCTGGAGGCTATCGCTGTGGTACAGGTGGGGTGTTGCATTCGCCTCTTTTGTATTACTGTAACAGAACACTTGAGGAAGGCTACTTTTCCCCTTTGCATAAACCCACCAGCATTCAATCCTGAGATTCTTCTTGATGTTTGAATCCTAACCACTTCCGAAAATCACCACCTTTATGCACAGGAATTTGATTGACTTTGTACACTGAATATTTCACGAAGGGATGACGTTTCAGTGCAGTAGATAACACATTCAAACCATCTCCAAACTATAGTGAGGATACTGGCAGCTTAGACATGGATGGAAATGGGTGTTCCCACGACCTATTCAGTAGGTAGGAGTCAATAACATTTCCTATGTATGTAACTGTGGAACTGGAAGTATGTCCCTGTGGAAACTGAAAACACTACAGATATTCCTAGTGGACCTAGTGGATTCTTTTTTAAATGGTGTGTGTGTGTGTATGTGTGTGTACTCCAGTGTTTTAGTGTATAATGTGTGTACCATGAGCATGTGTGAGTGACAGCACTCAGGTTATCGGGTCTGCACAGTAGGTTATTTTATCTACTGAGCTCTCTCACTGGTTCAACAGCTTACTTTGTGTAACAACAACCCAAGTGGCCTTCAACTGGTAATATTTAAGAAAACATGGTAGGGCTGGAGAGATGGCTCAGCAGTTAAGAGCACTGACTGCTCTTCCCAAAGTCCTGAGTTCAAATCCTAGCAACCACATGGTGGCTCATAACCATCTGTAACAAAATCTTGATGTCCTCTTTTGGAGTGTCTGAAGACAGCTACAGTGTACTTACATATAATAAATAAATCTTTAAAAAGAAAAGGAAAATATGGTATATCCATAAAATAGAATATTATTCAGCTATAAAAAGAACTGAACATGTTATCACTTGGATCAACCTTGAAATCATTATGCTAACTGAAGGAAGCCAGATATATATATATACATACATACCACAAATTTGGCTCAGGCACTTGCCACCAAGCCTGACAACCTGGGTTTAATCCCTGAAACCATGTAGTAGATGGAGAGAAATAATTTTTACAAGATTTCTTCAGACCTCCATGTTCGCTCTATGCCACACATAGGCTCATACACACATTAATTAAATCAACTAGCTTAAAAAATTTAATCATATACTTTTATTTATATAAGATGTCCTGAATAAACAAAAATAGAGATAGAGGGGCTGGAGAGATGTCTCAGTGGTTAAGAGCAGTGACTGGTCTTCCAAAGGTCCTGAGTTCAATTTTCAGCAACCACATGGTGGCCCACAACCATTTATAATGGGATCTGACCCTCTCTTCTGGTGTGTCTGAAGACAGCAACAGTATACTCACAAAAGACAAATAAATCTTAAAATATATATATGTATGTAGAAAATTAATCAGAGGCTGTAGGCCGGTGGGAGTGGGGACTGACTGTTTGATGGACACACGGGGGTGTGGCTGACTGCTTGATGAATAAGTACATGGGGGTGTGGCTGACTGCTTGATGGACACAGGTTTCTTTTTAGGGGAACAAAGGGATGTGGAATTAGCAAGGTGAGAACTGCACAGCTATGAGTAAACTAAGATCTATCAGATTGCACATTCTCAAAGGTGAATGAAGTTTTGTATGTGAACTATATATGGATAAAGTTATTTTGTAAATATTTATTTATCTACTTAATAATTGAGACAGGGTCTCACTATACCTCTGGCTGGCCTGGAACTCACTACGTAGACCATACTAGTCTAAAACTCACAAGTGCTAGTATTAAGTGCCTTCCAAGTGCTAGTATTAAAAATGTGTGCCACCATACCTGGATTTTTTTTAATTATTATTACTTATAGGACTTAGTAATAATTTTAGAAGTGTGATGGGGAGGAGGTGGTGTCAAGGGTAGCACTCAGGTTTTGTCTCAAGTAACCAAACAGAACCAGGACACTTAAAGCAAAGACAGAAGACTCTACACAGATCCTGGGGTGTCTGAGACCTCTAAAAAAGCAGCGCTGATTTAGTCAGCATTGCAGACAGAGTGCTGTATTAGCCAGTTTTCTGTTACTGTGACAAATTTACCTGAGGTCACTAACTCACAAAGAAGAAAGGTTTATTTTCACACATAATTTGATAGGTTCCAGTCTATGATCTGGAGTTTTAGATGGTTGTGACCCACCCTGTGGTTGAGGAGATCAGACCCAGGTCCTCTGCAAGAGCRACAAATGGTCTTAACTGCTGGACCATCTCTCCGGATCTCCCAATGCCATTTTATATCTGGAATCTGAACAGCTGCAGATTTTGGTAGTCTTAGGATCCTAGAGGCAATTCCTTTTATAAACCAAGGGACTATGGTAACACATTTATGGTTTTATAATTCTGACAGCCTGAGGTCAGTCTCTGGGACACAAATGATACAAGGAGAAAACTAACTCCAGTAACATGTCCCCTGACCTCCATGCATGAGCATGCATCTGAGCACAAAGTAAATAAATGTAATTTCTTATGATTCAGATTACAGCACAGTTGCTGAATACTCCAAAATGTAGTCCATAGATTCCATGAAAGCATCTGCTGCTGGGGCTAGAAACGTAAACGTGATGAGCTCGGGGACACCGGAAGCAGGTCTGAGAGACCCACGAGTTGCCTTGCAAGCCCAGCCAAGACGGACACTGATGAGTTCCCTTCCCCAGTTCTTCCTTTGGCTAGCCCTCTGAGGGTATCTCCAGCAGAGGCAGGTGTGGCATCTGTGGGTAAGGCCCMCATCAAATAAAAATAGTAAGAAAGCCATCAAGCCTGGCGGTGCCACGACCTTGCGGTCCCAGCACTTGCGAGCCTGAGATGGAAGGTTTACTTCACAGGAGTTCACAGCTAGTCTGGACAACATAGCAAGGTGACGTACCTCTCCCTCCCTGCCCCCACCCCCAAATTCAGTCTAAAGAAGTTAGTTTAACCATATTCAGGAAATGGTTTGAAATATTTAGTTGATAAAGGTTTAGAAAAAAATCTAAGCCTGTCTGTGGAGGGTTTTTTTTTTTTTGTAAGATTGTAATTTTTGTTTTAAGAGAATCTCATGTAGCCCAGGTTGGCCCTTAAGGTATAGCCAAAGAATCTAATCTTCCTACCTCTAATGATCAAAGCTGTGCTCCCCCAAGTCTGGCCTGAGACTGGAATGCTTAAGATTGAAGGTCTTGACTGCCACTCCTCTGTCTGCTGTGGCGCKTCTCGGCTGGCTCCCCACAGGCTGCGGTCTGCCTGATTCCATCAGAAACACCGCAAAGCCTGACTAACAGAAATTATGACTGGATTGTGTGTGTGCACTACTAAATTACAGCCACAAGCCTACACATCTCCAAGAAGCCCTGACTGTCACCCTCAGATAATTCACTGCTGAGTCCCTGTCATCCCCTCCACGTGCTCCTGCCATTYGTCCATTTCCTTTGTCTGGCTGACAAATGGAAGCACACAGAACCCTCCTAAAGTGGACGGAGAACCAACTCCRCCCTTGTCCTCTGCCCTCTACATGTGCTTTATGGCATGCACATGTCCCCACACATCATACACACACAGTAATATTTAGTACGATTTAAAATAAAGGTCATGCCAGATACTATGGCATGACCGTTAATCCCAGCACTTGGAAGGTAGAGGCAGATTCAGCTCTGTGAGTTCAAGGCCAACCTGGTTTACATAGGGAGAGCCTGTTCAAAAATAATAGAGTGAAGGTAATGTATGTATGGCTAGCAGGGGTAACAGGACTCTGAAGGTGGCAGGCTATGCAGGCCCCAAACCCTGGCCTTGCATCAATGCTGACGCAGGGGCTGGGCCTCCGTTCCTCATGGCCCTGCAGTGGGCTGAGTGCTCAGGACAGAGTGGAGCAGTGTGTCGCTGCCTTGAATGCTCTGTCCCCACTCCTCTCTTTCAGCTGCTTCTCTGCCTGCCTTCTGCTGTGTCTCGGGTCTCAGGCCTGCTCCACAAAGCCATACCAGCCCTCCCCTGTCCTTTCACGAATTTATTCCATGAAGCAAGTAGTTCTGGGGGGCTTTGCTTGTTTGCTTGCTTGTTTACAAATCAGCATAGCTCTTTTTAATTTTTTATGGAATATATGTGTATATAAAAGTGAGCATTTTTAGAGGGTAGTGCTTTAACCCAATTGTAGAGTGCTTGATAAGCATACATGAAGCCTGAGATTTGGTCCCCAACACCACATAAACCAGGTAGGAGGAGGCGGGAAGATTGCGACAGTGTTCGACATGATCCTGGCCTATATAGGACTGTCATTTGTTTGGTTGGTTGATTGGTTTGGGGTTTGTTTTTTGTTTGTTTGGTTGATTGATTGTTTTTGTGTTTTCAAGACAGGGTTTCTATGTATAACCTGGTTGTCCTGGAACTCATTTTGTAGACCAGACTAACCTTGAACTCACAATGATCTGCCTGCCTGACTCCCAAGTGCTGTGGGTTTTTGGTTTTGTTTGTTTGTTTGTTTGAGACAGAGTCTATCTACATGCCCTGGCTGCCCTGGAGCTCACTGTGTAGATCAGGCTGGCCTCTAACTCACAGACAGACATCTGCCTGATTTTGCCTCCTAAGTGCTGGGATTAAAGGTATGTGCAACCATGCCTGGGTGAGAACTTAGCTTATAGAAAATAAAAATTGATATTTCCTTAATTCTTTTTTTTTTTTTTGGTTTTTCGAGACAGGGTTTCTTTGTGTAGTCCTGGCTATCCTGGAACTCACTCTGTAGACCAGGCTGGCCTCGAACTCAGAAATCCGCCTGCCTCTGCCTCCCAAGTGCTGGGATTNCCTGGCTGTCCTGGAACTCACTCTGTAGACCAGGCTGGCCTCGAACTCAGAAATCCGCCTGCCTCTGCCTCCCAGAGTGCTGGGATTACAGGCCTGGTTTGGATTTTTATCTGGTCAGAGGAGCTGTTTTGCTTGCTGTAGTCAGGCCTGCAGGTGTGGCGCTGGCCTGTCTGATGGTGTCTCCTAGGGCGTTCAGTACAGTAATGCTCACCCTCTCCAGCCAAAGGCCTGGCCTAGGAGGGTGGTGCACACTTGCTGAAGGAAGGATGTTAGAGTGATCATATGTCCACAAATAACCAGAGTGAGTACAGGTCTTGGGTTGGATTCCAGCTCTGCAAAACCAACAACCCAACCCATCCCTTTAAAATAACTACCAAATGCTTTCTGTAATCTCTTGATTACAGGCTCTAGGAAAGCTCTTTCCTAGAAGCTGACTCATGGCTGACTTGCTGTTTGGGCATGGTTCTGGCTCACATTGCTCGAAGGCTCTCGACTGGGAAAACTTACACTTTCTGTTAACTTTCCACAGATGGGTCTATCCCTACTTTATTAAATCATGGAGACTGCATAAATATAATTCACAGATAAACTCTTAAACTTATTTACTTCACATGACCTTTTCTAGGCCTGCCAGCTAACGGGAAATGTATTAATCCTTAAAAATACCATTTGCCAACAAAGCGGGAACCAAAAGAGGTGCCAAGCTCTGCTTGCCTCTATGCACCTCAGCCAGAAGAGGGCAGGTAACGTAGCCATGTAGTAAAATGGCCAGGCCTCTCTGAGGGAAAGCAGGAGAAGAAATCCAATTAATCTGCAACTAATTAATGAGCCTTCCCCAAGTGCTGGCAACTAACGGGCAAAACTGAGAGCCACTGACAGCAAGCGCAAAAAGCCAATATGAATCAATGCTTTTTTCAGGGGTGTGTGTGTGTGTGTGTGTGTGTGTGTGTGTGTGTGTGTGTGTGTGTGTGTGTGTGTCTGTGGGTCTGTGTCTGTGTGTGTGAAAACTGGTGACATCTCAATGGATACACTGGAGTT
>BDUI01002457.1:81544-94334 GCA_002335545.1 Apodemus speciosus | reverse complement strand
TTTTTGCATGGATTATCCGTACTATGAACTAGCTGTCCTTTTGCCTTCCCAGATCAACTTTGGCAACAGCACGAAACTACTTAACAGTAGACCTCAAGCAAAGGTTATGAGGCAAAGAGCACATGAGGGCACAGAACAAGACAGGACAGCCAACTTCGGCATATATAGTGTGGTTCCACAGGCAGGGCCCAGAGGAGAACACAGTGTCAGAGGGGTGGAGTCCTGTGTCTGCTTTGAAGACACACTGACAGAGGTCTGGTAATGCACACTGGTCAGGTAACAGGAGCTTCCAGCACCTTTCTATAAGCAGAACATTTCCCCGAGTCTGTTATTAGACTTCCTTCTCCATATTACTGGCCATGTTTACCATTGGTTACTGTTGGATCAGGACCAATTGAAGGATCTACACCAGATGATTGGAGTCAACCAGTAACAATGGGGGCCTCACTCCCCTGAAAGTTGGTCAGAGGATAGTTCCTACTAACAATAAATACAATGTGCCTGGGCTATTCCTGAGAGTAAACCATGAGAAATGGAGTGTAAATATAAATGAGTAACTGGGAAACATGGGTATTGGAGCCATGACAGGTCCAACTCTTGCATGGGGAAAAACAAGATTTGCATTCATAATTTAAATATTTCAGATGCTCCAAGAATGCTTTCTACTTCCTATTGCTCAAGGAAAAATTTGAGGATTTATCATCAAAATAACATGAGGGTTCAGTGCATTTATATGTTCTCCTTGACATTTACAACTCCTAATGACTTTTTAAATCTGTGGATCAGAAAGAGTTTAAAGTAAAACCCTATCCTACCCAACTATTAAAATTTCTGAACCCTGTAGGAATTCMTAATCCCAYCTGTTTCTGGGCTTCAAGATTCGACAGCAAAAGCAGACACGGTCATACTTAAGAYGCTGCATTTCAGGAGGATTACACAAATCAAAAGCGTTTTTAAGCTTCATGTTACAGAAAATAGAACATGTTGAGGCTTTTGGTCACATGTGGAGTTCTGTCAAGCATGTGTTTAAGATCACAGAAAATGATTCGATTTTGTGCTACCTAACTTTGATCCCAAAGCTGTAAACTGAAGTTATAAATAATGGTGATGATGATGATGATGATGATGATGATGATGATGATGATGATGATGATAAGAATAATTTACCCAGAGTTCTTAGTAATTCAATTGTGTCAGCTAACCTGAAATTTCCCTGCTTTTTAAAGGCATTTGAAATAAAAACCTTTATCAAAGGAAATCATTTTTTTGAAGATTCCAGTTTTTCACAAACCTTACCTAAAGATTATATCACATCAACAGTTCTTTCCCTCACCCAAAAAGAGATGCCCATAAACATACAAGAAGCCAAATATATTGAGCCAGAAAAGAAATTCCTCCCATCACATAATAGTCAAAATACCAAATGCATAAAACAAAGAAAGAATATTAAAAATAGTAAGGGGAAAAGATCAAGTAACATATAAAGGCAGACCTATCAGAATTACACCAGACTACTCACCAGAAACTATAGCTAGAATATTCTGGTCCAATGTCATAGAGACCCAAAGAGAACATAAATGCCAGCCTAGGCATTGCCAGCCCAGCAAAACTGTCAATTGCTATAGATGGAGAAACCAAGATATTCCATGATAAATCTAAATTTATGCAATATGTTACCACAAATCCAGTCCTACAAAGAATAATGGATGGAAAATACCAACACAAGGAGGGAAACTACACCCTAGAAAAAGCAAGAAAGTAATTTTCTTTCAACAAACCCAAAAGAAGATCGACAGACAAACATAAAAATAATAGGAAATAGCAAYCACTATTCCTTAATGTCTCTTAACATCAATGGACTCAATTCCCCAATAAAAAGACATAGAATAACAGACTGGATACTTAAACAGGACACAGTATTTTGTTGCATACAGGAAATGCACCTCAGTGTCAAAGACATACACTACCTCAGGATAAAGGGCAGGAAAACAATTTTCCAAGCACATGGTCCCAAGACACAAGCTGGAGTAGCCATTCTAATATTGAATAAAATCAATTTTCAAACAAAAGTTATCAAGAAGGATAAGGAATTATACTTCTTACTCATCAAAGGAAAAATCTACTAAGAAGAACTCTCAATTCTGTACATCTATGCTCCAAATGCAAGAACACTCACATTCATAAATGAAACTTTACTAAAGCTCAAAGCACATATTTAACCTCACACAATAATTGTGGGAGACTTCAACACCCAACTCTCATCAATGGACARATCATGGAAACACAAACTAAGCAGAGACACACTGAAACTAATAGAAGTTATGGTTCAAATGGATTTAATAGATATCTATAGGATATTTCATCCTAAAACAAAACAATACACCTTCTCAGCTCCTCATGGTACCTACTCCAAAACTGACCTTATAATTGGTCACAAAACAGGCCTCAATGGATACAAGAAAATTAACATAATCCCTTGCATCCTATCAGATTCCTATAGACTAAGTTAGGTTGGTGTTTAATAGCAACAAAAACCAAGAGAAATCACACATACACAAGGAAGCTGAACAATGCCCTACTCAATGATAAGGTCAAGGAAGAAATAAAGAATTTAAAGACTTTTTAGAATTTAATGAAAATGAAGGCACATCATGTCCAAACTTATGGAACCCAACGGAAGCAGTGCTAAGAGGAAAACTCATACCTCTGAGTGCCTCCAAAGAGAAGCTAGAGAGAGCATAYACTAGCAGCTTAACAGCACACCTGAAAGCTCTAGAACAAAAAGCAGCAAATACACCCAGGAGGAGTGGATGGCAGGAAATAATCAAACTCAGGGCTGAAATCAACCAAGTAGAAACAAAAAGAACTATACAAAGAATCAACAAAACCAGGAGCTGGCTCTTTGAAAAAATCAACAAGATAGATAAACCCTTAGCCAGACTAACCAGAGGGCACAGAGACAGTATCCAAATTAATAAAAGCAGAAATGGAAGGGAGATATAATAATAGACTAACTTTTAAATGTGGTTTTACATAGAAACAAAAGTGACATTTGCAATCAACTCTTTCTTCTCCATACTCAGCTGTATTTGTCCCAATGGTGTAGATGAGAAGCTTTCTACAAAGTCTTTACAATCCATAAGAATAAACCCTTTGTAATCTCCTAGAGGTATCAGCCAGTCAGCCCACAACTCTCTAAGTGCTGCAGACAAAATAATTCACTTTGAAGGTTCTGCCACCAGGGGGAACTGGAGTTATAACATTTACAATCCCTCACAGGTACTATATATTCCTCATAAAATAAAGCATGCTTAATGAGACTAATGCTATTAAAATTGGGAATTTTCACATAAAAATTTCTGAGAAATTAATTGTATTAAACCTATCTAGGGCCACTGTGAGTCCTTTTATTATGAAGGATGTGATCTTTTTAGTGGTCCCCCTTTTCACATAGTGTCTGAAATTTCTGCAATGATAAAATTCATCCATCAAAAGGTTTATAGTGGAAAATAACTGTACAGAATTGTGAAAAAACCAAGATCTCAGAGGAATGATAAAAATTATATACATGTACCATATAATTTTCAATTGAAAATGGAGCAGTAAATGGCTAACTCTCTAACTCTGTTTCATATTATGGCACTGAGAACTTAGTCTCTGCAAACTATCCTGGCAATGTGACTAGAGTAGCTAGTACTACCATGGACTGTATCAGAGTCACACCAAATATCCAGATATAGCACAGTAATAAAGGCAAGCCTCCTTTGTCAAAACATTTCTTTTACTCAACAATGAAATRTACTGAAAAACAATTCTCCTCTTAATCTGTAGTGACAATTCTGCAGTTTTATGGCACAATTTTTTATTTTAGTAGTCCTGTTTTGACTTTGAAAACTCTTGCCATCCTTCTTATTTATTCTAGTCCTCTTGCTTCATAAAATGAGAGGACATGCTCAAAGAGGGGTAACATGGAAGGAGAAATAAGGCAGCAACTGCTCAGATTTCAGAACAGATTTCGTACAACTGAGGACCCGTTTTTCCTCATAATACAACTGTCTAAGCTCTCGGGATTATTTACAGCAACATTATCAGGAGGTCAATACCTAAATGTGTAAATTGTGGATCTATTTGTTACCTATATTGTTTAARAGGTTCTCAGAGGTAGCASATTTACAGGCATGRCTTCTTGTACTGACACCTGCCCCTAGACCTCTGCTATCACCTTTTCCAAAGACTGTTCTCRTGGGCTTGCTTGGAGCCCTGTATGTTTCTGTACAGCTTGTGAGCTTTGTATGGCTTCCAAGTGTGCATTCCTAGATATCAGGTAACCTACCTGAAGTATCATTTAGAAATGCATTATGCAATTAAACCTTATTCTTCTTTGTTTTYCTTAAGTCATTATATCAGTTCAAGTGACYTAAAAGCAAATCACAATGCCTTAATATCTATTAAGTTGCTGTATCTGCTTTCAGAATGCCTCTCTTATMTCACTTATTTGCTCCAATTTATCTATATGGAAAATCATCCTTGAAAATGCTTTCCTGAAATTAAATCCCTTACAGTGATTTTTGAGACCTCTCATAACCTAAATACAATGAGCCATAAATGTAACTTTATATTTTCCCATAGTCTTCCCAAAGCTTGATCTTAACCAAATGCTCCGGATTTGAATTTACTTTTTAAAATTTTTTTATTTATTCCTATCTCATATAATACATCCTAGCTATAGCTTCCCCTWCCTCCATCCTCTCAGTTCCCTACCAGCATCCCTCTCCTCCAGATCCACTCCACTACTAAGCTCCCATCTCTCTCCCTAAAAGAACCACAGGCCTCCTGAGACATCAACATAACATGGTGTAGCAACACACAATAAGGCCAGGCACAAACGCTCACATCAAGTTAGGGCAAGGCAACTCTATAAGAGGAAAAGGGTCTCAAGAGCAGGCAAAATAGTCTGAGAGACCCCCAGTCYTATTGTTAGARGTCCYAAATAAATACCAAAGTAAAGAGCCAGAATGTATATGCAAAGGACTGATGTCAGGCCCAAACAGGCTCCYGGATTTCGACCCCAATCTCCATGGTCCCCTAAAAGCCTGTTTAGTTGACTTCACTGTCCTTGCTCTTCTCATGTCTTTGATTCCCTCCATTTACCACAATTTCTCCTCCTAGTCTTCTGCATGGTTCCCTGAGATGAAGAGGAGGGACTAAATGGAGACTTCCAAATGGGCTCCTTCTTTCTCTTTCTCTCTGCATTATACTTGGCTGTGGGTCTCTGAATCTACAACCATCAGATGATAGAACAAACCCTGATGTCAACTGAACTAAGCACCTGTCTATCAGAACAATGTTAGGGAACATTTCATTGTTTTGTTGTTACTGTTGTTGTTGTTGTTGTTGTTGTTGTTGTTGTTGTTGTTGTTCGGCCACTTGTGTTTGGTTCTACCCTATGTCTCTGGGCTTTCCAGCTTGTAGTTTCTGGTCATCCAGGCAGTTTTGGATTCCCTCTCACAGTGTGGGCCTCAAATTAAATGAGTTGTTTGTTGGCAGCTACAAGTTCTATGTCATCATTGCCCTAGTAAATCTTGAGAGTGGACAGACTATAGGACAAAGGTTTTGCSGCTAAGTTGGTGTYYCATTCCCTCCACTGGAAGCCTTGCAATGCTTGTCTTTCTGGGTCTGGGTTATTCCACTCAGGATGGTCTTTTCTAGTTCCATCCATTGAGTTTACTCTTTTAATGCACACTTTCCTTTTTCAATTTTCCTTGTTTCTTTCTGTAGTCTCCACTCTATATTTTTTAACTTTCTCTTTGTACTTTATGTCAATTGGACAAAAGCTAATCTGATCTGAGAGGAGGAAACCTCAATTTATACATGCCTCCATAGATCAGGCTGTAGGCAAGCCTGTAGAATATTTTCTTAATTAGTGATTGAAGGGGAGGGCCCAACCATTGTGGGTGGTGCCACCTGTGGGCTGGTGGTCGTGGGTTCTATAAGAAAGCAGACCGAGTAAGCTGTGGGGAGCAAGCCAGTAAGCAGCAATCCTCTCTGGTTTTTGSATCACCTCCTGCCTCCAGGTTCCTGCCATGTAAGAGTTCCTACACTCAGTGCTCTTGATGCTGAACTGTTTTGAGAAAATGTGAGTGAAATAAACCTTTTCCTCTCCCTGTTGCAATTTGTCAGGTTGTTTCATCACAGAAGTAAAAACCCTACTTAAGACAAGCTAGTACCAGTATAGAGGGGCATTGCTGTGACAGACCTGACTAGGTTTTAGGGTAAAAATTGTACAAGGACTTTGGAACTTTGGGCTACAAGAACTATTAAGTATTGAGATCTCAGTGGAYTGTAATGTTGGAGCTTTGAAGAGAAAAATGTTGAGAACCATGCAGACAATGGAAGCCTGACTTATGAAGTCAGAAGGAATAAAAAGTACAGAGCCATTTATGGAAAGAATCCGTGGCATCTGGTCAAGTGGAGCTGTGAGTAATAAGAGAAAATAAGCAATAAAGTGGATTTGTTTTGCTGGAGCTGTTGAAGTTGGTCGGCTGGGACTAAGAAATTAGCATAGATTAAGAAGAAGCCAGCATCATTGATATGAAATATTCTGAGAAGTGTTTTCTGAATATCAATACATAAAAGGTATGTTCTAGAGACAAGCAAGATTGTTTTTCATGCTGGCAGCTGAACTTGATTATGTAGTTGCCCAGGTAGTGCTGATTTCTAAGGCATAATGGGATCATGGAGAACAGCTGAAAAGGCATTTTGAGAGTACAGAAAAGATCATTGGTGAAGTCCAGCCTCAGTAGCAGTTGAACACCCAAGACTGTAGGGTCATGGAAAAAAAAGTTGAGGTTAGGCACTAGGGAGAGCCCGGGAAAGGGTATTGGTAAAAGTACTGCCAATTGCAGCAGAAGACCCCAGCATTTTGGAGATGAAAAATGGAACGAAAAACAAGAACAGTGGCAGCCAAGTGGACCTGCACAAGTTTAGAAGAGCTCTATGTGCTGCAAAAAGTTGAGCTGGTGAAGTGACTCAAAAGGTACCTGGATGGTGAGTAGTGCCCAGACATTAGAAATTATCTTACTTATATTGTTAGGAGTTTGGCTTTACTTTGATCTGGTTGTGGCTGGCCCCTGGTTCTTCCCTCTTAAAGTAGGAAAGTATTTAGTTATTTTTTATTTTATAGGAACCCACAGTTAGACTTTGAAATTTTTTAAAGAGATTTTGGATTTTAAAGAGACTTGATCATTTTTTACCGAAACTGAATTTGATTTTTTTTGTTTTTGTTTTTTTTGAGACAGTGTTTCTCTGTGTAGCCCTGGATGTCCTGGAAATCACTCTGTAGACCAGGCTGGCCTCTAACTCAAAAAATCTGCCTGCCTCTATCTCACAAGTGCTGGGATTAAAGGCATGTGCCACCACCGCCTGGCCGAGACTGAATTTGAAGGTGTTTGAACTTATAAAAGAGTATGAGACCTTTAAATATTTTTATGTTATCAATGTGATATACTGTTCATGAATGATATAGAAAATCCTGTGGCTTAAAGGTTTGTGTATCAAATGGAAAAATGTTAGTTGTGCTGTATAGGTCCCTGTCAACTTGACATAGGCTAAACTATCTGAGAGACTGGAATGTCAATTAAGAAAATGCCTCCACAAGATCAGGCTGTGGGCGAACAAATGTGTAGGACGTTTTCTTAATTATTAATTAATGGTAGAGGGTCCAACCCATTGTGGGTGGTGCCACCCCTGGGCTGGTGCTCCTGGGTTCAATAAGAAAACAGGCTAAGGACATCATGGGGAGTAAGTCAGTAGGCAGCACTCTCTGAATCATTTCTTGATGCCATGTTCCTGCCCTACATGAGGTGCTATACTCAATACTTTTGATAATGAACTCTTTTATGTGGTGCTGTGAGTGAAATAAACTTTTACTCTCCACCTCCCCCATTGCATTTGGTAATGGTGTTTAATAGAATAACAATAGAAAGCCTAAGAGAATATTCAAAAAGAAAAGGAAAACCTCCAGTTCTCAGAAGTGATCCTCACACTTTTCTGCCTCAAGATAGTATTAAATGTTCATAATTGTGATTTTGAACTATTGCCTAGTTTAATTTATATTGACGATCACATGTAAAAATATACTTTCTTATTGTCAGAATACCAATGGCATTTATTTCATACCATTTGCATGAGTCTATGATTTTTGTAAAGCTTAAAGAATTTTCTTAGATTTCGTCATTGCAATTCAGTATTTTAGACTAAAATGTCTTAGGTATGCTCCAGCAATTGCATATTCCAAGTTATAATAAATGTGAATATCATATAATTGCAAGTGAAGACAGTCAAATATGCTATGATTTGAGAGAGCTATCGTTTAACTGTTCTAGGATAAAAAGATGCCATGGTAGAGCACAAATTTCCAAAATAATCAACTTTTCATAATTCTATTTTTTTTCAAGGAAAGAGTAGTTTAATTTGGTAATATCATTCCAGATTCCTTCTGGGGGAATCTGTCCTGATTGCATATATGTTCCTCTTTCTCATTTTTCACTAGATGGACAAAGTTTGCCACTTCAACCCATAGATAGAAGTTAAGAAGATGAAAGTTTTCCAATTTATCTAGAAAGAATCAACTTGGGCTATGTGAGATATCCTAGTGGCTAAAAGCACTTGCCATACAATATTGACAATCTGAATTAAACCTCAAAACCCACATTGAAAAGAACCATATCCCAAAAGTTGTTCTCAAATATTGACCTTCAAACCTTACTGCACATATACCATGGCACATTCATGTGTGTCTGTCTCTGTGTCTCTGTTCTGTCTCACTCTCTTACTACTACTACTACTACCTACTTTTAAATGCAAAACATAAAAAAGAAATAGTCATGGGAAGCTTGGCAGAGTGAAATAATTAAACAGATCTAAATAGTCTAATATGAAGGAGATATCTAAAGCAGTATAATGATTGTGGGCTAACATTCAGCAATAACTCAAATAACTAAGGGCACTTTTTCTGTAAAGGTGTCATGGAAACCCATAAGAAGCCAGATAAAAAACAATAGCAACAGAGTGCATCTTCAGGAAATCCAGAACTTTGGGGTACAAAGTGGGTAAAGACCAACCAGAATGAGAGTTAAGAATTCAGTAGAGGTCTTGTGAGGCCTTCAGTAGCTTCCAGCTCTCAGCTTAGACTAGACTCTTCTCCAAATACATTCTACATGATTTATTCATTTTCAAACAACTAATTCCCTCCTGTTCATCTTCTTCCTACTCAGAGTATATCTAAAATGTAGGTTCCTATTATCCTCATTATACAGATGAGAGGAAGAAGGGGAAGGTATTTTATGTAACCGAACATTTTCCCAGCACCGCCCACGTAAGTAGTAGATAAGACTGAGATCATGTCTTTCATGTCTGGCTCCAGAAGCCTGCTCTTTCCTTCCATTCCCACTGGCTAGAAGCAAGGGTGATGTTCAGAATGTTTAAAATATGTCATCATATTTAACTCCATTTGTTGTTCATCAAATTCGGTAATTATGTATTAGACAAGACAAGATTAATAGAAGGTAATATGAGGTTAAGAATAATCTGTACCGATTCAGTTATCTTGATTATTACAAGCAATATCACTATTACAAAGGAGCGACATGACTACAATCTTCCAAAGAGTGAGGTCAAAGAGTTTAAAAAGCTAGGTTGAAATAGTCGATAAGCATCAGGAGCATAGTAAATGAAACAACAACACATCTCTCTAATGGGGCAAACACCAAATGCACAACAAAGGGGAATAAAAGAAAGAGAAGAAGACCATGAGGGAGAACAGGCGAATCCCCACCATTTACATTTTTTATTATTATCCAGAAAGGCGATTTTACCACTATCTCTAACACCAAAGTGGCAAGAAGAGGCCAACAGTGGAAAAGCATATAACTCTCACTCTTTCTACTGCTGTTCTGAATCCTTGTTGAGATTCATTGCATTAAACCCACAAGAGAGTGTATGCATCTGGATTGTCCTCCTACTTGAACTTTTTGGAGAAAACAGGTCTAGCTCTAGTTTAGGAAAATTATTTTCCAGAACAGAGGCAAACTCATATTAAGAAAATGAGTCTTTATCCACAATCATCGTGAGGATTCAGGAGTAATTTTCTGGGCCAATTGGTTAACTGTTTCCCAAAACAGCACTTCAGGATTCAAACTTCCTTTTGGCCTCTTAATTCACAGCACATCTAAGGACAGAGCAGTACTAGGTAGACAAGAGGTACCACTTATGTATGTCCCTGTTACTTCCATAGAACTTTGTTTTTCTAAGCAATAATGCATTTCTTGATCTAAATTTGACCTAAAGCATATAAGCTGTATTTGTTTGCCTGAGACATTACTAGGTAGTATTCTACTGTTGTAGTTGAGACAGGGTTTTACTATATAGCCTTGTCTGGCCTGGAACCCACTGTAGACTAAGACAGCTTCAGACTCAATGAAATCAGCCTGCCTTCAGATCCAGAGTGCTAGGATTACATACATAATCCACTATACCTAGATATCTGACCATTACATAGTTTCTTAGATATAATGAGAATTCCAGAAATATAAGTGCCAAGAAGATGTTTCAGAAAAGCATTTGCCTCACAACCACGAGGACCTGAATTTTATCTCTAGTATCCACATAAAAGGCTAGGTGTGGTGAGACCTGTTTACACTCTTAGTACTAAAGCAGCGGAGACAGGCAGATCTGATGCTCTCTGGCAAGCAGGCCTAGTAAAAGACATTTATCCGAACACAAGCTCCTGTGAAATGTACCTGGAGTTGAGCTCTGGCTTCCTCCTCCAATATACACATGCACACACAGTTCTCTACAAATGTGGAACATTTTGGAACTAGGCTTGTCCAGATTAATGCAGTTTGTTTTTGATCACTGTTTGCTGAAAGCAAATCATATGATGGATATCTGCTCATATGTAATGCTAACATTGCTGCATTCCAATGGTGGTCTTAAGAGTAACCTAAGGAGGAGACTGCAGTGAGTAGTCTCCTAATCATGCATTTCAACAAAACTCTGCGTGTTATTTAATTATATTTAGATTAGGTGAAGTTTGGGTATAACTAGTATCAACGCATCTTTTTACCTAACTTACTGGGAGTCCTAARATTATTATTGACCATAGGATGAATTTCAATTTAATATTAAACTACTCAAATATTAGTTGGGTATTATGATGCATGGTTTTAATAACAGAACTGGAGAGGCAGATCTACCTCTTTAACACTGAATCCAGCCTGTTCTACTATGGGTTCTAGGAGAGCCAAAGTTATACACTGAGGCCTGGGCTCAGAAAGAGAAAGACAGAGAGAGTGGGAGAGGGGGACAGGAAGAAAGAAAAAAAAGAAAGGAGAAAATTCTCAAACATTAATTTGATTTTGTTGTGTAGAAAACTCAATATATTATATTGTTTCTGCCTTAGAAACAATATTATCATTAATAAAATCCTATCTGCTGGTATTTAGTGGATACCCATTCAGTGAGCTAGTTGAGAATCAAAGCAGAAAATCATTATTGTGGCATTAAATCAATCCATAGCTTCAGAATTCATTATGCTAAGGATTTTTGTAATTAAAGAGCACTTAAATGAAACACATGTGGAGAAATTAAAACTTAATTTCAAAAGCTGCAGCGTTTAATGGTATCTTAATGGATATATATATATATATATATATATATATATCCATATAAAATACATTCTGTGAAAAGCCACGCAGTTTGGGTACCATATATTTTGATACAAAAATTACTAGTGCCACCTACGGATCAAAAACTAGAATTTCAGTTGTTGCTGTATAACTGAATTTCCCTGTGTTGAGATGTATCCAGAACTCTGGGGAGGTGTGATTATTGTGGGCATAGATCACCAGGGACATGAGCACAGAGATTGTAGAGGAGATGGCTTTCATTTTACAGCGTTCAGTATAGGCTTCTCTGAAAGTCAGGAAAGGTCTGAGAAAGTAAACACCTGGAGAGTGTAATATTGTACTGCTAAAGCAAGGGTAGCAGTTTCAGAAACATGCAGTATGTATGGTATCAACTGTAGTTGAATGGTAAAGGTGGATGGTAAAAGAATCACAGGAGGAAAGAAATGGCATAAGCTATAGAATATTAAAGAAGATTAGTGAATATGCAGGAGGAAGTGATTCTTTTTGGAGAGTAAAGCTCTGATACCTCCAGATACATAAATATTACAAAATTACAGTTTATGAATGGTGGACATCCTGGAGGATGCTACAGGCAATGGCATGTAAGTAAATGCATGATGCACCTGTCATATGGATAGCATTTGCTATGGTGCTTGTCAAAGCCTCATCTATACAACCTACACTCTTCTGCCCTGCGGCTCCATGAGGAAAAGCTAGCAGTCACTAAGTACTGAAAACTGACTGAGATGTCATGTCGGTACTAATGTTCAGAGCTCATGCGATTTTCTGCCAACATCACCCTTCTCCAGAATGATGCCTCCTCCTAACGTTCAGGAAAACAGTCAGCTAAACAACCATTATTACTGTGACAATTGGTATTATCACACTAATCAATAGACAAATACCAAATGCTTCTTATGAATATACCTTGGAAAGTATTAGCTTTGAACCTTATCCCAATTTATTCTCATCTGTGACTGTGTGTTTTGGTGTCTATAATCAGTGAGATCACAGACAAAAGCAAACCAGGGAACCTGCCTCTAAAGAATTTTTTTGGCCAGTAGCAGAAATAGACTTGCTGTCTTGTAATCTGAAATTCAAAG
>BDUI01002457.1:37720-60433 GCA_002335545.1 Apodemus speciosus | reverse complement strand
ACCACTTCCCTGTTCTGGTATTCCCCTACACTGATTTCCCTACATTGTGCCTTTCCAGAACCWGGGTCCACTCTTTTCTTTTACAAACACAAAACAATTTTTGTGAACATAGTTAATATGATTTCCTATAAAGCATGCAATTTCCAAGTAGGAAAGGTGGCTTAATTCTGATTCTATTTGGTAGTTTATTTTGTGGTATTTTATTTGGCTTTGGAACAGTAATACTCTTAGATGCTTTTAGGACAATAAATTTCTGTTAATGTTTGCTCTATTCCTGCATTCACATAACTTTGATTTAAAGATAGTAAAGGACAAGTAAAAAAGTCTTCAAAACCAAGCATAAGTCTACCAAATACAAACAAACTAAAATGATTTCAAGCTATAAAAATTAAAACTAACTTGGTCACTGTAATTTATCCAAAATTGAAAATATGAAAAAAAAATGAAAATTCAATGTGTAAATGTTTACTTAGGCAAACTATTTAGTCTTCCTTTTTAAGGAAGAGCAATCAATTAAAACATTGGATAAAATATAGCAAGCCTGTGCCTTCTTTCTAATCTATGACTGTGGACCCCCATACTAGCAGAAAGTCCAAGAAGTCTAAAGATGACAGACATGAATAAAGATTGGAAAATGGAAGTTGTAAAGAAAACATCAAAGAAAATGCAATTGCAGAAGACAAAGCACAAGGAAAATGTAATAAAAGCTTCAATTATATCAGAAGCTCTTCCCTAGAGCGGGGTAGGCAGCTATTTCTGATCCTCCTTGAAGTCATAAGTTGGACAGGGTCAAAGTTGTAACTTTACAGGTTTCAACTAAGGAAGCAACAGGGACAGAAGAGGCAAAGCAAAGAAGATGCAAACAGCAGAATCCAGAAGAGCTCATAGAGTGCATACTGTGGCAATCTTGTTTGTTTGTTTGTTTGTTTGTTTGTTTGTTTGTTTATAAAGTGAGCAAACCTGCATAAACAAAATTTTTATTCAATGTTTGTCCTAAAGGGTTTTAAAATAAAGTAAAAATTTACAAGATGATTACAAGCATCTCTACTGCATAGGTAAGCTCAAATCCATAGGGAAAAATATATGGTAATTAAAACCATGCTTTATGGAATCAAATGTTCCCAAAGTCTCAGATCCACCACTTTACATTGATAATTCTCGGGTCTCATTTCCACAATCTTTAGATATCTTATATGCAAAACAGAATTATTACTATTGCGAGGTCCATCTCACAGTATAAGCCTAGTGGATTGTTGAGTATAAAGACAGTAAATAGTGCATAGGAGGAGTAAGAATCTATCTATATCTGATTTCTCATTTAATGTCACAAAAACTTGCATGTCAAACACTGGAAACCTTTAAATGAAAGACAAGTTATGTATAATAGTCACTATGTCCAACATTTTCAGACATTTATACTCATTCTCTTTATCAAAATCTCTGCATAATTAAAATATGTATATAAGGTTTCTCAAATGTACTTAGTACCCAAGATCTGTGTATGATGTGTTAAGTAGGAATAAAGGATACTTAAGATCATGGGCTCTATCAGGGCCACAACACTGAGAAGTCAAAACTCCCAAAACCCAGAAAAGGAAATCACCAAGGTCATGCACATCTGGGCTACTGGAAGGAAGAAAGGAGAACAGTCAAATATATTAGACAGACCACAGTCCTAAGATTTAAAAGTCAAACCACAGAAAAGCCCAGAAACAGAGTGTCTTAGAACAAATCGTGGGACAAGGAGAATGTGTTGGCCCATCTCGGAAGCTTCTGACTGCTCTCACTCTTTGGCAGTAAGTGTACGTGCTGTAGGGTTGGATAGCTGCCACGTGTCAGATTAAAGCCTGTTGCTTAGATGGCATTTGGGAAAGGAGGACAGTTCTCTGGCAAAAGATTCTTCTCACATAAAGTCGTAATGAATTTCTCAGTCCTTTGGGATCAGATGCTTGTGGGCTTGATACACTAGCTGTTGGTGTGGTGTTTTAATTCATTATTAATGCATGGATTTAACTTGTGGTTTGTTAATAGTGCCTTGCAATGACCACTTACAGCATGAAACATCTTCATGAATAATTTAATACAGAAATAATATGTGATTTATAAAGGGGGTTGTCTACTGGGCTTTGGTGATCAATCTGACATATGTATGTTCTTTATCTGTCAATTTACAAAATTGCGTGTGTTGTTTAATTATTATGAAGGTGTTAATATAACAAGACTTCCTTTTTCTAAAAGATACAGGAAAAAACATGCTGTGTTTCTCTCTATTTACAATGCAGCTCATCTCAAAAATAAAATACACTTTGTACTTTGTCATTGATAAGGCAGTCCCAAAGTGACATCATGTCAAAGATACTCATCTGAATGTGTCATAGTCGCTAAGACAGCACTTGTTTTATGGTTGAAACTGAAGAGGAAATATTTTATTCAAAGTGACGTATATGCTTTACAATATTTATATTTTAATTAGCATCCATTTATGACATTTCTCATTATTAAAATTTATAATCTTTGAATTAATATGCCAATATTTATTGACACGATGCATATTTGTACATTTCTATACTGTTTTAGTATACACAGAAGTTTGCTTCATATAAATATTGAGATAAGTTTATTATTTGAAATTACCTGGGTACTGTATCTTTCAAATATTACCTCTTAAAGACATAGCTGCAGAATAGGAGAAATTCTAGGGCTATACAGCTAAAACCTTGCAGAGTACATAGCTATCTCTGTTCTAACAAGCTCTCCAAATATGCCTGATGCATTCCAAAGTTGGTGGATCAATTAATTTTTATCATGTCTATTATATGATTAGTTCACTTAATACAATCTAAGTGATATATATCCACTGTGAAAGATGCACATTAGTTACGTTCTCTCCTTCAAGAAGTATAAAATATGAGCCACTAACTCACAGATGCAAAATTGAATAATTACCAGACCTTAACATATGCTGCAGTATAATATATGATGAATCATCAAGTTATAAATAAAGTATAAGGATGTCATTATACTATAATGAGTCAAGCTCAAAAAATCAAACTGATTTTATTCCTATCCGAGCTCTGCCACTAACTAGTGCCTTTCTTAGGAGATCATCATGAGCCCACAGAGACAGCACAATATCTGATACTACATACCAAATGGTAAACAAGCACCAGTTGTTATTAATTCAGTGTCCTGGGCATTACGTTCCAGGAAAATTTAAGTTTTGTTTTGCTTGTTTTCAGCAGAAATTTTAAAATAATTACCTAAAAGAGATTGCTGTACCTGGACCTTTAAGCATGCATATATATTGATAGAGAGCAAAAGGAAGTAATGTTTTACCTGGTTGGTTTCCAAACTAGCTATGGACATCACAGAATGTGGAAACAACACACATTATCTCGTTAAAAGTAATATACAGTCTCAGCAATACATTCTTGCCTTTCACATCTTTATACCAAGTTGACATCGATGATGAGCTTCAAACCCTGTTTTGAATATCATCACCTGACTGTATCTATCTACATAGTATAAATGTTCATCAATTTTTGTTGTCACGACCTAAGCCATCAACTTTCTATACCTCCAAATACAGTCTCTTTATATTCTATATCATAGCACATTTCACTGCTTCTACTCACTCATGGTTTTGTGCCAGTGCATGGCATCCTTTTGGATTCTGTCCATTTGCTTGCATTGTAAGTAAAGTAGACTCTATTTAATCCTGCACCCACCGTGCCTCCTGTCATACAGCATGAATAGTCACCAAGGAGGAAGTAGTGGAAGGGAGAGGAGGACAATGCTCCCCAACCACGCCCCACCTGGATTGTTCCTGTCACTGAATAGCTTGGGCTTACTAGCCTTGTGACAAAGATGACAGTATCTGTAGGAATCCAGGGCTCTGTTCAGTGAGAGAATATGAAACACATAGGAGACGAGGGCTTCAGAGTACTGAAAAAGCAGAGTGTTCTCTTAACTAGACAGTGTCAAAAGCAGGAACAACCTAAGATAAGCAATGTTCTCTTAACTAGAGCAGGAACATTTCTAAGATTGAACAAGCCCCAGGCATCTACCTACCTCTGACATCAAAAGGCTGGGATTGCATGCTTGCATGACAAGTTTTGTTTGTTTGGTTGGTTTTTTTGTTGTTGTTGTTTGTTTTTTTGGTTTTTTTTCGAGACAGGGTTTCTCTGTGTAGCCCAGGCGGTCCTGGAACTCACTCTGTAGACCAGGCTGCCCTTGAACTCAGAAATCTGCCTGCCTCCGCCTCCCAAGTGCTGGGATTAAAGGCGTGCTTCACCACCAGGCTTGTTTGTTTTTAAACTCATATTCTAGGAATTGAACTTCAGTCTTCATTCCTGAAAAGCAAGGACTTCCTGGATTAAACTATCTACCCAGCCTCTTAAGTGTTGTTTTAAGATATGATTTATTTGTTGTTATAATTATTAACATTAGTGAAATCTATAATTTTATCTACTTTGTCATGTTACTTAAAGGTCTAAATCAAAATCTGGTCTACTCAAGTGCATTTTATATTGTTAGTTATAATAAAACTGTCATCGTTTGCTTTTAGCTTGAGAGCAATGAAATGTGTTTATTTTCTTCTTAATCAGTTAAAAACCTATAATATTAAAGTGTTTCATGGCAACATAAGACAAAAGATTGTAAAATTGTACTGCCAGAAAAGACCTTCTTTTAGTCCAGCCAGTTCAATACACACATACAGCATGATTTCCAAAGATATTAAATATCCAGTCKAGTTTATGTGGTTCTTTTGTAGAAAGAAGATTGCCCTGTCTTACATCATTACATTACATTATTCTGTTCCTTTCTGGATTTTGCCCATACTGTAATATATATATATATATATGGATCATCTTTATTATAATATCACCTGTATCCCAAATTACCATGTATCTAAGAGTAGTTTTCAGTTCTGACCCCGTATATTAGCCAGTAGCTATTGGATTATAACTTTCTCTTATGAGTTTAACATACGTCGGTGATAACTATTCTATTGCCCCTTCCCCAAAATATGTTTGTCTACCTTGGGAATTGGATTATGTATAAGGAATAAATCACTAGCCATGATATAAGCCTGATAAGATGTGAATTGTCTCAATGTGCTGCCTTGATACAGCTAGGTTATTACAGAGATTGTTCATCAAAAGTATCGGATAAAGTCAAAGGAGATGAAATTTAATTTTCATCATTTTACTCATCCTAACTGACTTCTTACCTTTAAAGTTTTTATTAGTTCTTTGAGAATGACATATAATGTGTTTTATCATGTTATAGTTCTTTGAGAACTCCATTTATTGTGTTTTATCATGTATACCCCTACATCAATTCTTCTTAGATTTACTTACTCTTTCTTACATACCCACACAAGTTGTGTCTTTATCTTAAATAAATACCCACTAAGACCAATTTGGGTTGCCTATATATTCTTAGAAGTTTGGCTTTCTAATGGAGTATGGTCAGTTTACTAGAGGCTATGTCCTTAAAAGAAAACTCACTCTCCTTTTAATYAGCAGTTATCAATTGCCAATAGCTCCTCCCCAGTCCATGCTGGGATTTGTGATAGACTGAGATTATTCAGGTCRTGTTCATGCTGTCATAGTCACTGTGATATGTGTAGCTCCCCCTCTATGACCAGAAGACACTGCTTCCCTGTAGTCATCCTCTACTGCTTCTGTCCCTTATGCTCTTTCTAACCCCTCGTCCACAATAATCCCTAAGCCTTGGCAAAAAGGGAATACTATAGATGTCAACAGTCCTGTATTGTTCCCACACTGACCAGTTGTGTGTCTCCATTTTAATTTCCAATTACTATAAAAGCATAAGGTATTCTTGTAAAGGTTGAGAGATGCACCTATCTAGGGAAATAACAATAGATCATTAGGATGATTTTGTTGTTGTTGTTGTTGTTGTTGTTGTTGTTNATATATATATATATATATGGATCATCTTTATTATAATATCACCTGTATCCCAAATTACCATGTATCTAAGAGTAGTTTTCAGTTCTGACCCCGTATATTAGCCAGTAGCTATTGGATTATAACTTTCTCTTATGAGTTTAACATACGTCGGTGATAACTATTCTATTGCCCCTTCCCCAAAATATGTTTGTCTACCTTGGGAATTGGATTATGTATAAGGAATAAATCACTAGCCATGATATAAGCCTGATAAGATGTGAATTGTCTCAATGTGCTGCCTTGATACAGCTAGGTTATTACAGAGATTGTTCATCAAAAGTATCGGATAAAGTCAAAGGAGATGAAATTTAATTTTCATCATTTTACTCATCCTAACTGACTTCTTACCTTTAAAGTTTTTATTAGTTCTTTGAGAATGACATATAATGTGTTTTATCATGTTATAGTTCTTTGAGAACTCCATTTATTGTGTTTTATCATGTATACCCCTACATCAATTCTTCTTAGATTTACTTACTCTTTCTTACATACCCACACAAGTTGTGTCTTTATCTTAAATAAATACCCACTAAGACCAATTTGGGTTGCCTATATATTCTTAGAAGTTTGGCTTTCTAATGGAGTATGGTCAGTTTACTAGAGGCTATGTCCTTAAAAGAAAACTCACTCTCCTTTTAATYAGCAGTTATCAATTGCCAATAGCTCCTCCCCAGTCCATGCTGGGATTTGTGATAGACTGAGATTATTCAGGTCRTGTTCATGCTGTCATAGTCACTGTGATATGTGTAGCTCCCCCTCTATGACCAGAAGACACTGCTTCCCTGTAGTCATCCTCTACTGCTTCTGTCCCTTATGCTCTTTCTAACCCCTCGTCCACAATAATCCCTAAGCCTTGGCAAAAAGGGAATACTATAGAWGTCAACAGTCCTGTATTGTTCCCACACTGACCAGTTGTGTGTCTCCATTTTAATTTCCAATTACTATAAAAGCATAAGGTATTCTTGTAAAGGTTGAGAGATGCACCTATCTAGGGAAATAACAATAGATCATTAGGATGATTTTGTTGTTGTTGTTGTTGTTGTTGTTGTTGTTGTTGTTGTAAGATTTGTCTACTTAGCAGAATAATATTAAGTTCTCTCCTAGAGCCTATGATTTACCTGTGCTCTACAGGGCCAAGAACCTGTATCTAGACCTCCTACTTATAAACCGAGCCTTTTTCTAATACAAGTACTATACTCTACAGGCCAAGAAAACCAAAGAGTTTTCTGGATAGAAACTGAAGATGAGCTAAACTGCATCTCAGATAGTTAGCAAAAATTGATGCTTATGTTTGTTTGTGTGTATTAGTTTGTTTTTGGCTTAGTATAACTTTTTGAGAAAAGTATTTCTATGAATCTTGTGTTGGCCTAAAACTTAATATCTTTCTGCCTTGACCTCCTAAGAACCTGAAAATAGATATGAATCACAGTATCTGGCAACTTTTATTCTTTTAGCAGCTAATTATTGAGTATGCACCATCTGAAATTGTAAGAAGCTTAAAATGAGCAAAATGGGTGAAAATAACCAAAATGTTTTAAGAATTATGATTATGGCTTAGAGTAGTTTGTACATAAATCTTAGTGAGTAGAACAGAATACTGACTAAGACAGGAGGAAAATTGTGAGAGCCTGGGTGGGTTGCTGCTACCTCTCTGCACAGGTCAATATTCATTATCGATCAACTACATTCCAGTGATGTCTATCTCTTGCTCTCTTGAAAATAAATAAACTGTAATTGTAAAGGTGAGTCTCAAGTATCTTTCCTTGATAGTTGCCACAATAACTAATGTCAAATGTTGTACCTTTCTTTTATATCTGGAGCTGAAGGCAATCTGAATATGTGCTTGACTCATTTTTCACCTTTTATGTAAAACCTCAGGAGGTAAGAGGAAGCTAGTGGATCGAGATGCTGTCCTCTTGTTTTTACTATGTCCTATCATCTCCTTTTATTGTTCAAGAATATATAGACTGGAGAATGGAATAATACTAAAACATTACATGCTTGAAGACATGTGATGCCATACTAGAAATAGTCATAGCATCATTCCCATGGAGGGGTGTGCAGCCTGAGTGAGTCATACTGTGAGTGACTTTCACCCCTCCACTTCCTACTTTACAACCACGTTTGGAATCAACTTTTGTATTGGACCCAAAATAAGTCCCAGCCTTATGCTCACTACAAAGACTTATCTCAGACCTGGAACTAAATTCACATAAGTTGATATAATCTGTATTCTTTATATAGAAGTATAACAAGGTTGGAATACTCTGAGCACCACCAATCTGTCAGAAAAGGATTGGTAAAGGTAACTGTGCCTCCTTGTTTTTTTTCCCCTAGTCTAACCTTAACCACTAATGTGAGATCCTCTGTAAACCTGAGGCTCTATGTTCTGCTTAGATCTAGAAGCACCTGAGAAAGGTAGGATTGATTCCTCTCAGGCCTTGAGAGGCCACTAACATTGTTGGATCCATCAGAAGCCAAGAAGTCAAGACAGTTCATAATTTGTCTTTCAAACAAGCTCAATCACAGACAACCACAATGAACTGGCTTGTGCTTAGAAGTCAGTCCATTCCATTGAGATTTTTCCTGGGTCATTGTTGGAAAATTTGCTTGTCATTTATTGCTCATATTAACCTCATACAAGGGAAGAATCAAATTTGTCTTTAGCTATTATCTGTCTTAACATAGTCAGATGACTACATTTGCTTGTAGTCTGATTGTAATGGTTATTGATGAATAGTTTGTGTCTCCCAGATAGTACCAAGTATATACTCACACTGAGTATGGATTTTGCTCCTCATTACTGAGAGAAGATAACCTCACCTTATTGATATCTTTACAAAAGACATCAATGTGTGTAACTTCATCCTGGCTACATTAACTATAAGTTTCTGTTCATTTCGGAAGCACCAATAACTTTCAATATGGTACAGTCATGTTGGAGAGACTGAAATAGATCTTTTTCCATGGGACCAAGAAAGTAAGAAGAATTAGAAACCTGCTACAGCAGGGAAAGGTCTGAAGAGCACAGAGGAAAGTTGCTCCCTCTCACCTAAGTGTTAACTAACCCTATCCTTGCTTAGCTTCCAAGACCAGGCAGCTTACACAGCTTTAATGGAGTGTAGCCATAAATGGAAACTTATCTTCTTTACAATGGAGCATTAGCTTAAAAAACAGTTGACAATTCAATTTTGTTTTCTATTAAAGACTAAAGATCACCTCTTCCCTAATTTACTTGTAACCTAGAAGGTAGTACTTGGGGGAAAAAATGAAATTCAGATTCACTATGTGATTAACTAAGGACTTCATTAAAAATGTAAGTGGACATCTTCATCAGAGAAATAGATTTATATGTTCTTCCTTATCCTTGTTCAACAAGAGCCTTGTGTGTTAAAGAAAGGTCTCCTAAGGATTAAAGGAAGTAAGGAGTGTAATGAGATTGTGGATGCTGTGAAGTACATAGCTTGCCTAGATTTGCTTCCTGTGTGATGTGATTTACTGTCATTGACCGTTTGGCAGAAAGAATTAACTGTTTGCATTTTTATTGCACCATTAAGTGTCTCTGCCATGAAATAAATTGAGAGTGAGACAAGAGGCGGCGTGAAGAACAATCTTATTGCACTGGGCTCGTTATCATTCATCCTCAAAGGAGCCGTGTAGCACTGACCACTTCACATGCATCCATTTTTCTTATATTTTTGACAACATCACCTCCTTTTATGGTTTGTCCACAATGGGGTAGTAGTGCTAGATAACAATGTACAACTATGGGAAAGAAATCTATACTATTTCCTGCTGACTGGTATTGATAACAGCCAGCTTCCTTTTGAACCCTAAAATTGGGTACTTAACCTAGTGATTAAATATTGACCATTTAAGTGCTAAATTAAGTGCTTCATGAAATGTGTGCTTTCCTTCAAATTGTATTGTAGCAAAGTGATTTTAAAGACTTCACATTATTCCTTACATTGGTTAATGAACTAGAAAATAAAATGAAGATTGTATAAGAATAGGTCAGCATTCACATGTTTATTAAATATCAACTAATATTTTAATGATATTAAAATAAATAGTTATTGATGTTGCAAATATGGCATGTTCATTTTATTAATATGATTTATAATATACGTGTTATTATATATTTTTGAAAGCTAAAGTGGAATTTCCTTCTAATACTGTTACCTAGCAGTAGACTTTGGGTGAAAGGAATTTAGTCCTTTGCTTGTTTAAATAGAAAGAAGGGAAGGAAGAGAGGAAGAGGGGGAAGAAGGGAGATAGGGAAGAAAGGATGGAGAGAGGGAAAAAGTTAACAAGAAAGGAGGAGAGAGGAAATCCAGTGATGATATAGCATAATCTACCCTTGAGGGGTTATTTTAATTGTATTTATAAGTTCATTTTTATTGAGAAATTTTTAAGGTTTTCAAAAATACTCATATGAAGAGAGATTTTCTAGATTACTAGTAATAAGTATAGTTAATATTTTATACATTCTGGAAAAGGTTTATAACTGACACAGTTACATGCCAGGATGGTGAAGAGGCTCCTAGGCATCCTGTCTCATGCTTCAGAAGCTCTAGTTCCGCACCCCAGCACTCTTCAGCAGAAGGGCTGATAGTGTTTTGAAGCAAACACCACTGTGGTAAAATACCTGCGGAACTGCCCCACTTGCAACAGGTTTGTTCAGTAAATCCTGCAGAAAAAGTAGATGAGGTGAGATTCCTGAATTCTGACCTTTACATGAGGGTAAACATAAATTTTAGCTGCTAAGCTCATAGTCCAACATGAATTTTTACTTACCTCTTAATTTTTAATGGATTAGCATGATTTTATTGCCCTAGGTCCAGAACACAGATCAGGCTTCGAATATGAATAACCACAGGGTAGAAGGAATGCTGTCTGTGAGCCTCAGCCCTCAGGCGACAGTCTATACAAAGGGCAGCCAAGTATCAAGCTCTCTGTTGGGATGTAACTATTGCATAATACCTGTTTTCCAAACAGCACCATACCGCTCTCAGGTCATAAAGTCTTCTTTTTGTGTCTCAGGAAAGAAGACAGGGTAAGCAATTTGGAATGTTATAAAAACAGGCTCAGTTGAGCAGTTTAATTTGCATGGAGTATCTTTATCCTCTAAATGACTCATTGGCCGAGGAAGCAGCCTGGTTGCCTCAGTCCAGAGAGCTTTATAATTTTGCATGCATACATTTGCATCAATTGAGATAAAGAGAGTTGCTCAAAATATAAAAGCAGCAGAAGAGCTGTTAAAATGATAACTGCTGTTATCAATTTTTTAATTTTTAAAATGTTTTAGCCTTTTGCATTTTACATATACATCACAAGCATTGTACCAGCAAAATACATGTCGAGTAACTCAGAGTAGAGTCACCCAATAATACTGTTGGTACAATTGTTTGAGTTCAGAGTATATTATATTTAGCCTATATATTAAAAGTAATTTTACTGTATTTTAATGTTAAAGTAAACCTTAAGCTTGAGATAAGTCAAGAACATTCTATCATTTTATACATAGGTTAAAAGTAAAGATGAACCGCTAGGTGCTTATGAGGCAGCACCAGACAGTGCTACTGTATTGTTTCTATTGTTTCTTGAGAGGCAGAACGCAGGGGATAGAAACCCAGCCTTGATGACCCATTGGCCTGGTGTGGGGATGGAGAGATAATTTAGTTAAGGAGATTAATGTTAAAGACTGAGGTCTAAAAGATGAGCAGACAGACTCCAAAGCTGAGGAAGATAAAGAAGTGACAAGAACATACTACAAAAATGAAAGAAGATATAGAACTTTCTAATGTTCATTGAATTATAATWTAAAAAGAGTAAAATCCTCTCATCATACATATTTACTTCTTTAAATTTAGGCAAAGGCATTGATTTATACAGTTAGCACTACAGTAAAGGTATAAAATATTTTCATTGTTCCTTAATTTCCCTGTTTAGTCAGTCCCTATACCTATCCCCCAACTCGACCCTTGCTAGCCTATGAATCTCTCTCTCTCTCTCTCTCTCTCTCTCTTTCTCTCTCTCTCTCTCTAATGGAATGAGAACACAGGGAGCCTCTCACTGCATGACACACTAGCATATGCATCAGAAGCTAGTCCGAGCGGCTGCAGTTCCTGTTCATTTGTTCATACTATTCTCCTGTATGCATATGATACTTTTTTGTTATTTCCTGATTGGTGGATATTTGGAGTACTTCCAGTTATCATCACAAGGTTATCATTACTAGAATTGTCTTTGTGTAAACTGGTATGTTGATTTTTGTCTCTCTTTGTGTCTGGGGTTGAGGTTGCTGGATCATATCTGCAATATTTGAGGCAGGAAGAAAATGCGTGAAATAAAAGCTACTCAAAATGTGGTGCTATCTGTGGCACAACAAAGGAGGGTGAAGGAAAACGGACAACCAGGAGATGGGCAAGACTGTTTAGGACTTTTTACTTCAACTTAAGACACTGAGATTGTATTCATGAGTGAGTGGTGTTGATGGATCCCATTTCGTCAGACACATTGCCTTAGAGACTGATCGTCTTAGAGACTAACTGGAGTAAGTAACAGGGTAGATATCAGGGTGGGGTGAGGAGTAATATTTAGAGTTGCTTTTATAATCTGGAACTCTACAGAAATATCATTTCTGATAAAACAAAAATTTTCATGATTTCCAGTGCCACAATGAATACTGTGCACTTAAGAAACCTTGCTCTCTCTCTCTCTCTCTCTCTCTCTCTCTCTCTCTCTCTGTGTGTGTGTGTGTGTGTGTGTGTGTGTGTGTGTGTGTGTGTCCTACCTCACTGGGATCCTTGTCTAGGCTGAGGAAGCGTCATTGGGGAGACTTGGCTTTTTGGGAAAAAGCAGGTGCTTTGTAAGGCTGCCAGGCTGTCAGGTACTTGGGTTGGAAGAACACAGCTCATAGGATCTCACTGACAACCTAGGAGGTAACTGCATTATCATCTGCGTTTGCTATAAAAGAAAAAGAGGAGATGTATTAAAGCCAGTCAACTGTGTTTAGCCGAGTTTCTATTCACTGCAACAATCATCTATTTAGCCACAAGATCATCAAATTTCTATGAAAATATAGGTTGAGTTGCTTAAAGTACTTTTCTTTCTTTCTTTCTTCTTTTAAACTCACCTTCCCCAGATGMATTTCAGGTAGGTGGAATGAAGCAAAATAGGAGCTCTCCCCAGAGAGCTGCTGGTAAGCACTGAGTGATTTCCTCCCTAGACTTTCCTCACATTTCCCTAAATAAACCATGATGCTAAATGCTAATTAAATTCAGATAATTAAAAATCAAAGACAAGGTATTCAAACAAATTACAAAGAGTGGCAGTGCAGTTATAGCAATGTGTTTAAAAATCAATTTAAAAGAATATAAATGGGAACTGTTCTAATGATCCTCTCTTTTCTAATGGGATTAAGTGAGATAATGCATGAGAGCCATAGAATACAGATGCGTCTTCCAACCTTTCCAGAAATTCTTGTCTACAGATTTGAAATGTTGAAAAATATTTTTAACTCACGATGGCAATGGGATGATTTTCTTTTATTTATTTTCTTTATTTTATTCTTCTCTCATATATTATACCCTGACCACAGTGTAGCCTCCCCTCTCCTCAGTCTCTCCTCCACACCTCTCCCCCATCCTCGCCCTGCCTCTGTTATATCTCAGAGAAGATAAGGCTTCCTGGGGACATCAACCAAACACAGCATCACAAGCTAAATTAAACAAGGCACACACCATCACAGCAACACTAAATGAGGTAATCCATTGGGAGGAAAAAAGTCCCACAAGGAGAAGGATCGCACAAGTAGGCAGAAAGAGTCAGGGACATCCCTTGTTCCCACTGTTAAGGTGCCCAAAAGACCACCAAGTTACTTAGTCATTACATATATGCAGAGGAACTAGGTCAGACCCCTAAGGGATCCCTGAGCTCTGTCTGTGAGCACCTATGAGTCCCAGTGAGTTGATTCTGTGGGCCAGGTTCTAGTAGTGTTCCTGACCTCTCTGGTTCCTCTAAGCAACACCCCTCTCACTCTTGCCCTTCTCATGATTCACAGTGCTCTGTCTAATGTTTGGTTGTGGGACTCTGCAGTTGCCTCTCCAGTCTTTTTGATAATGATTCTGCTTGGTGCCTGTCCTGCCACACTTCTCTGCAGGCAGGACAAACTGTCTGTGTGTGAGGCAAATGGGCTATGGCACCAAACTGASGAAATGGTAAGGTTGAGTGAGCCCAAAACCCATGAAAGAATTGAGTGTGGTATGTGTGGGCCAGCTCCCTGTCAAACTCTTCCTATGCTGGAACAGGTATCATGATACCCCACTCAGAAGATCCTGGCATAAAATCTGGATTTCTCCATGGTAATGAAGAATATAGGTATTCCCAGAGTATTCAGCCAATGAACTTACCTTGGTGGGCATTCCTTCCCACAAAAGGTATTGAATCCCTGATTTACCCTTAGTGAGGTGTATACATTCACATTCACCATCAAATAAAGCAGTTTAGATAGGAAAGGATCATCTTTTCATCAAGCTTGGCCACAGGATGTGGCTGGGGTAGTGGGGAGCAGTTCAAGAGAGAAGACTTCATCCTGAAGAGCTGTGCCTAGATCTCCTGGGGAATGCCACACACACACACACACACACACACACACACACACACACACACACACACACACAGTCGGCACTCACTCCGAAGCAAATCTGGTTCCTCCCCCCATCTTACTCTATGCCCTTCACCTTACTGCTTGGTGTGTGGGTGTCCTGAGGGGAAGTGTGGACAGGGACCCCTATACCCAGAAGCACACCAACAGTTCCCGGGTACACAAGAGCCTGGGAACCACAGCAATCATCCCAGACTCTGCTGTTTTCCACCGGGGAAGTGTGAACCTTGTTCTGCCTCCCCTGAGCAGCTTGCTGACAGTGCTCCAGGCACTCTGGCAAAGAGGCAGATACGCTGGGTTGGTGACCCATTTCTTCCACTTAAATCCTTGCCTAGTTACAGAAGATAGCCTGTTGAGGCTGCATGTCCCCATTACTTAGTCTTTTCTAGGGTTATTCTCATAGATTCCATGGAGCTTCTATTGCACTAAGTTTCCACCCTGTCCTGGAAATGCCCCCAATTATATCTGTTTCTCCCAGTTTTTCCCTCCCACTACCTGACCCCCTGCAAAATCTATACTCTTTCCTCTTCCCAGGGAGATCCTTGTGCCCCTTCCCCAAGGCCTCCTTGTTTAACTCAGCCTCTTTGGGTCATGATTGTTTTTACTTGTAAAGTAAAAATATTTACAAATGAGTACATATCATGTTGTCTTCCTGGGTCTGGACTACCTCACTCTGAATTGTTTATTCTAGTTCTATCCATTTACCTGAAAGTGTCATGATGTCATTCTTTTTAATAGCTGACTAATACTCCTTTGTGTAAACGTACTACATTTTTGTTGTTCATTCTTTGGTTAAAGGACATCTAGGTTATTTCCAGTTCCTGGCTTTTATGAATAAAGCTTCTATGAACAGGATGAAGCATCCTTTGTGTGTATAGCTGGGTCTTGAGGAAGAAGGATTCCTGGTTTTCAGAAAAATCATCACATTGACTTCCAAAATGGTTGTATGTTTGCACTCACAACAGCAGTGGAGGAGTGTTCTTGTTCCACATCCTCTCATGCATGAACTGTCCCTTGCTATTTTTCATCTTAGACATTCTGACAGGCATAAGATGGAATAGTAAATCTTTTTTATTTGCATTTCTCTAATGCCTAAGGATATTGAAAATTTCTTCAAGGGTTTCCTGGCCATCTGAAATTCTTTTGTAAAAAATTCTTTGTTTAGATCTTTACTCCATATTTAGTTGGATTATTTGGTTTGTTGAGCCTTGTGAAACTGAAAAGCTTCAGTAAGGGCTTTTCGGTTCCTTTGACTGATGAGGCCTACATCTGCTCTTCTCACTGGTGTGGCTGTACCTGAACAGTGGGAGTCTTTTGGAGCTGGAGGAAGGTACAGCTAGATAATCTTTGAGGAGAGATATGAACATTGAAATGGGTCTTTGGGGACCAAATCTAGGAATCGGGGAGTGCAACTCCAAGTAAGCAGCTCTTTTTTTCTTCCGAGTAGTATGCCAGTACCTGAATAGAGGAAGAGGAGATGTTTTTCTTGGTAAATAAAATATTCAATAAAAAGAAAGTTGGATGTTACTGAAAAACTGATAACTCTTAGGAAGAGCAATCTTATTCTAGGCTCTTAGCAAGACTAGTGTGAGATAAGCTGATTTTGAGGAAGACCATTTAGGAAAAAAAGGTTGGATTTGACCTTATCATTGGTGCTTCTCAGTGGAAAGGACTGGTAATCACTGTATAGAATCTCTATGACCATCTGTAGAACGGATCTAGAATATGCTACATTGCATAAAGACAGTAAAACATCTTACTAATGAAATCTACTGCAATATGATGTAGTATCCTTGGTTCCTTGAATTCCATGACTCGGAGTCTGTAAGTTCCCTTCTTCATATCTAATGTAATTTATTGCTAAAAAATTAAAAAATATATATATACCTTTAAAATATATGATTACTTTTATATTTCTTGCTAAATTTGATTGCAAATAATACTGATATCTCAATTACCAACATATTCTTTAGGTTTCTTTTTAGATATAACTGCATAGTTCAATGAGCTCCCATTCATCTTTAAAGATATATTTCATATCGTCTCCTTCTGTATCTTACTATTCTATATTGTTTTACAAAGGACTATTTTCATGTTATATTTTCCTTTTCTTTCAAAGAAACTTGAGTAGGGGAGCAGATGAAGGACTGTGCATTTAACAGTGCCAGCCAGATGATGGCAAAACCCAAGTTTTAATTTGAAATTCCTCTACCAAGAATTTTAAACATTCTTATGTACATTTATTGAACTTTAGAGAACTGTTTTATTTCACTATTTCTTAATTTGATTTTATTTGGTGTTTTATTTGTTCCATTCTTTATAGATGATAGATATTAATAACCTAATTTTGCCTAAAGGCACTGCTTTGTAATAAGAAACACTGCATCTTAAACTTTAGTTACTAAAAGAGGTTTGGGACTCAGTGTAAAAGATAAGACATAAGTATGATAGTATTGTTTGGCTATATTTCATCATCAAAGTACATCACTGTGAACAACTGTCAGCTTCCTTCCAGAGACTGCAACATTGTTACTAAGTCGTTCATTTCCTGCCCTAGGTCAGTCCTGGTATAACATGGCAGCAGTGGCCCAGGAGACAAGTCTGTCCACTGTTCCTCCAATGCTCCACTTCCCCAATTTCATGTTACATGGCTGCCCCAGGCTCTGCTGAAAATACGAGGTGAAATAAAACAGATGCTTTATACATGCAAACTCTTCCTGGGCATTTCCGTAGAATATTGGTTAATAATGCACACTTTTTACAGGACAGAATGCAAAGAATATTTAGGTGTAAATTATGAAGCCACACTGTGTCTGTCTAAATTGTCAATGCATAAGTAAGTCTAGACAGGGGAAAAATTACTTTTCGCTCATTTCCTTCCTCCCTTCAGAAAGAATAATAACCATAATCCATGAAAGCCAAGGTAAAAATTTTCCATTTCATTTTGTTTTATAATTTGATGTCTGTGTCCAAAAAGATAGTAATTTAAAAATACTATAATTTTTTATTTGAAAGTAACAGAAAGCTTGATTAAAACGCTAAAATTTATTGTTTTTTTTAATCTTGTGATATGCACTTCCTCTACAATTTTGATATTATATCAAACATGTCAACAAAATCAGAACTTCATTAAAAATAGAACCCTAATTGTATGGCATTAAGTACTACAACAAATTTAATTTTCTCATAATAGTTCCCAGAAAAAAAAAAGAAAAAAAGAGAAACAGAGGCAGAGAGGCAGATATTGAAAGAGAGGCAAAGGCAGAAAGATAGAGATAAGACAGAGGCAAGGAGAGAGGAAAAACAACTGAAGCAGGAAAGCACCTGATGAAAGAGAAGGAAGAAGGAGGAAGGGAAGGAAGGAAGAGGGAAGGAAGGAAGGAAGGAAGGAAGGAAGGAAGGAAGGAAGGAAGGGGAAGAATGAAGGAAGGAAGAGGAAGAATGAAGGAAGGAAGAGGAAGAATGAAGGAAGGAAGAGGAAGAATGAAGGAAGGAAGGGTGGGATAAAGGGAAGGAGAGATGGATGAAGAGAAAGAAGGAGAGAAGACGGGGGAGGAAGAGGGAGGGAGGAAGGGAGAGAGGGAAGGGAAGGAAAGAGGGAGGAAGGGAGGAAAGGAGGAAGGAAGGGAGGGAGGAAGTCTATCTTTTCTCAAGAGTCTCTTAGGCTATGAGAATGGTTCCCCTCTGCCTCTCCAGTTCCTCAAACCTCACAGCACTAAGGACAGTGTTCCTGTCCACGGTGAGGCCTGAGCTACAGCAGAACCGCATACTCTTCTGCTGCACACAGGCAGAATCCGGAGACCTACAGGTGCAGGCGTCTCCCCTTCTTCCTTGGGCTCTCAGTAGGAATGCACTATAGTTGTGGCTTTTATGTGTATGCAAGATTTATTTTCCCGCTGTGACGAGAACTTTTATATACATCCATGAGGGGTGATTGGGTGATTGTCATTATGGGAATTTCAACTTGATAAAATTACAACAACTTAATAGAGTCAAGTAACTGTGTTTGACTGCTTACTATAAACTGTAGTCAAGATATATACAGCTCCTCACCTTGTTGCACACATACACACACACACACAAACACACACACACTCACGCACACACACATTATATATCTATATACATATATACATATATATCTTTTAAAATTTTGAAAATAAAAATTTATGAAATGATTTTTGTTTGGATGGCTTTAATTCAAGATTTCTAGGATGTGTACTGCCATGCAGATGGCAGTATTGAGACTCTCAAGCAAAAACAACTGATAAAATGTATAAAATTTTTAAAGACAGAAAAAAAATAACTTAAATTGATTTGCATATGTGAAAGCACTGAAATACAAAACGTTCTAAAAATAAGAGCATACAGATTTAGTCTGTGTCTCCTTCATTTGTCATTGCTTTCTCCCTGAGGCAACTTGAAAGGTAAACACATGTCTTTACATTTCATTACCAAATTCAAAATTTTCCACAAAGAATGAAAAGTGACAAAACACAGAAGGCAATCAGCTAAGGACACACACAGCACTCAGTAACAACACTCCAGCATTGTTAATTGAAAGGAGGAATTTCGTTGTCTATTTTGAAAGCCTCTGGTCTTCAAAGTCAGGCAAAGTAAATGTCAAACGCCGTGGTTTCCAAAGCAAATGGGATCTTGTAAATGAGCTCTAGGAAGAGCCAACAGTTATTCCATTAAATGAGTATGTTGTTTTATAGTCCCTTTACCATTTTCCTGTAGAAAAAAAAAACTTTAACATTTTTGTTGTTGTTGTTATTCAAATCATGGTCACTTTTTTATGATGTAAAACCTAGAAGCTATGAAAAAGCAACATTAGGAATCTATGCTTCTTAACTGGGGTTATTGTTTAAAATATAGGACAAGTGCCTATAAATAATTTACATTCACATACATTAACATATTAAATGAAGATGCAGAGGTTCATGTGCAGGTGTTTTAGATTTAATTATATATATGAATTCTCATCCATTTATACACTCAGATATTTTAATAAGAATGTTATATCAACTGTTGATTATACTATCAAATATATGGAAGGAAGAACACTCAGTGGAACATTGATTCCAAAGATTTCACAAACTGGCTAGTATCTTTTACCAGAGAGTAATAAAATGCAAATACTTTTCTATTCATGCATATTTACTATAATTGAGAGGAGAAAACCAGGTATGTGGAACTTTCGTAATGTGTATAATACAATGTTACCCATTTTCATGCATCATTTCCCTTGACTTCTAACAATCTTCAAAGAACAAACTTTATTAGTTTTCCACTTTAAAGAAAAGTTCAAGCAAATAAGGGAGACATAGCCCAGGATGATGTAACTGATGAAGGTTACACACACAGCTAATGGTAGACTTAGATTTTACACTGAAGGCAGTCTCTGCAAACCCTGCAGGCATATCCGAGTGTTATGCCATGAAGACAGTCACCAACTATTTGTTGACTCTCTTCTCTGGCCTAGGTGCTGTGCTTGGTTCTCAGAATAAAATCTGAGATAAACAAAGGCATTATTTTTCCGTGTATTAGGTATGCCATTGCAATATGATTGAGTTAACTCTTCATCTCTGTGGTAAGGACAGAAAGAACTAATGGAAGAAGATAATCGAGTTCACACTTTCGGAGGACTCGTGATCGTGAGCTTGGTAGTCCTGTTCAATCATGGTCACCAGATGCAGAATAAAGAGAATCCAGGGGATGGCCCTGGATAAATGTATGCTTAAATAGCATTCTTGTTTTTAGGTACTTCCCTGTGTTTTGCAACAACGACTCCAGTTAAAAAGGTTAAGATTCCTAATGCCTCTTGTTTACAGATCAGAATTTTTACATCATGAATTTGCAACCATGATTTAGTGCCCACCCCCACCCCATACACATCTGCAGGGGTCTATTTTCTCCAACTAGACACTATAGCTTCCCTTGCATCACCTCCCAATGATGCCATCATAGTACGAACTCAGAAAAGGAAAAACTCTTATGATCTGCCTATGGAGCAGCCTTAAAAACGCTCAGAGGTAAACTAATTTTCTGGACATCCTTACTGCAATCATGTTGACAAGTTGCCATTAGAGAGACTTGTGGGTAAAATTGCTGATTAGAAGCAGTGTCTGTGTAAATTGATAAAGAAGATGAGTCACTATAAGGAAAATTCTATTCCTGTAAGAGGAAAAATATGTAGAAATAAGAATTTAGGCAAGGTAACAGACTGGCAAAGCAGCCAATGAGCAGGCAGGTCACACTTGACTGCCATTCTGCAGACAGCTATGTCCACGTCACTCCTTCTGTGTCAGACAGCTATGCCCACGTCGCTCCTTCTGTGTCGGACAGCTATGCCCACGTCGCTCCTTCTGTGTCATGATCAGCAGTAATTGCCTGGGAGGTAATATGCTCTTCCAAATATGATCACCCACTGTACAAACTGGAAACTAGGGAAAATTAACCAGTCTCCAGAGATATTGCCAGGATCTATACATATTGTGAGTAGAGAGACAGCCTGTGAAGCGCTGGCTATGGAGACATCTGCTGGATTACAGTAGGAGACTGGAATCTGAAGATGTGATTCTTCAGAAGCACCCAGGGGTCATGAGATGTGAAGGCACAGCCCTTGCCACCACCTGGTGATCAACAGGAACATGAAACCAAATTGGGCACTGACAAAGTTCAAAAGTAAAACACGGTCAAGACATGCCCAGGAAAAGAATAGGTCCTGTGTTCAACTGCAGTTAAAGAGAGTCCAGTCCACAGCCCATACCTCCCCGCCAGCCTCATCTCCAAGAAGACGTCTCCTACCCACACCCCACCAGATTTCCCCACTCCCTGGGGCCTCAAGTCTCTTGAGGGTTAGGTACATCTTCTGTCACTGAGTCAAGACCTGGCACTCCTTTGCTGTATATGTGGGCCCCATATCAGTTGGTATACACTGCCTGGTTGGTGTCTCAGTGTCTAAGCAATCTTGGTGGCCCAGGTTAGTTGAGACTGCTGGTCTTCCTATAGGGTCACCCTCCTCCTCAGCTTTTTCCAGATTTTCCCTAATTCAACCACAGGGGTCACAAACTCCTGTCCATTGGTTGGGTGTAAATATCTGCATCTGACTTTCAGCTGCTTGTTGGGCCTTTCTGAGGGCAGTCATGCTAGGCTGCTGTTTGTAAGCATGCCATAGCCTCAGTAGTAGTGTCAGGCCTTGGGGCCTCCCCATGACCTGAATCACAATTTGGGCCTGTCACTGGACCTCATTTCCCTCAGTCTCTTCTCCATTATTGACCCTGCAGTTCTTTCAAACAGGAACAATTCTGGTTCAGAGCTTTTGACTGTGGGATGGGAACCCCAGTCCCCCATTTGATGCCCTGTCTTTCTACTGGAGACGAGTTTTCAAAATTCCCTCTCCTCACTGTAGGGCATTTCATCTAAGGTCCCTCCCTTTGAGTCCTGGGAATCTCTCACCTCCCAGGTCTCTGGAACATTCTGGAAGGCCCCCCCCCCACCTCCTACTTCCCAAGGTTGTGTGTTTTCATTCTTCTACTGGCCCTCAGTATCAGTCCTGTCCCCACCCCACCCCCAATACCTGATCATGTTTCTCTCTTCTTCTACCTATGTCCTGTCCTACCCAAATCCATCCCTTCCTCTCCCCCGACCCCCATGATTGCTTTCTTCTTCCTCCCAAGTGGGATTGAGGCGTCCTCACTTGATCCCTCTGGCTTGTTAACCTTCTTGAGTTCTGTGGATTATATCCTGGGTATTCTGTATATTTTTGGCTAATATCCACTTATCATTGAGTACATACCATGCCTGGCCTCATGATGTGCCCCTCTTAGTGTCCTGTTCATGGCTCACCTGGACTGCTTTCATGTCACATAATATCTTATTGGCCTCTCCTGTTCCACTGTCTTTCCTCCTAGAAGATCTCTTCTCCATTCTCATGTTCCTTTTCTATTTCATGTCTCTCCCCATAAATGTAGATTGGTACAGATTAGATGGAGATATAATATCAAGGCTCTGCATATGAGAGAAAAACATCAAGTATTTGCTTTTACAAATCTGGCTTATTTT
>BDUI01002456.1:78301-89554 GCA_002335545.1 Apodemus speciosus | reverse complement strand
GTAGACCAGGCTGGCCTCGAACTCAGAAATCCACCTGCCTCTGCCTCCCAAGTGCTGCTGGGATTACAGGCGTGCGCCACTACGCCCGGCTTTTTTCTTTCTTTCTTTCTTTTCTTTTTTTTTTTTGGTTCTATTATTCTTATTCTGGCCCAAGTCTGCTAATTCTGAGAGAGAGGTGGGGAGACAACYCCTGCTGTTACCAGGCTGAGAGACATACTAGACTCTCATGTTCTCTCACTCTGGTACTTTTTAAAATATGGTGCTCTTGGAAGAGGTGGGGATCTCAGAAATCCCAGAGTGGCCAAGAATAGCTGAGGCTTATCGTGAACTTCTGATCCTCCTGCCTCTACCTCCCAAGCACTGAGATTACAGGTACACACCACACATGTGGTTTATGCAGTACTGGCCATCCTGCATAGAGTCTCAAAGGTGCTAGCCAAGGCAAGTGCTGTACTAGTTGAGCTGCATCCTCAGCCCAATACATTACCTTACCTATCTTCGTCTGTCCACTTAGCAAGTGCATCCTCTTTCAGGTTTCCCATGTCCATTTTCTGCTTTCTTTGGGGCTAAGGTTCTGACCTCTGATACCATCTCAGATATGTTGGGATGGTTTGTTTGCATGACTTACAGATCTCGGAGCACTTTTAGGAAAGTGAAGTTGTGTTTGGGCCCCAGTAATTGTTGAATTGTTTACCAAAAGTGTACATTCCAAAAGGAGGCGGTGCTATCACTGGGCCAGGGGCCTCATTTCTTACGGTGGGTCGTGTGTATTCTAGTTGCAGGAGATCACGTTTAAGAATTACTACACAGCTTTTCTGAGCATCCGTGTTCGTCAGCAAACCTCAATGCACACACCAGCCAAGTGGGTAACCTGCCTGCGGGATTACTGTCTGATGCCTGACCCACACAGCGAGGAGGGAGCCCAGGAGTATGTATCCCTGTTCAAGCACCAGGTCAGCTGGGCCTCGGCATGGCCAGGGATCCTAGATGGGGACTTCCTGCCTATGGATTGAGCAGAAAAGCAGGAGGAAAAGAGCCGGGCAAAGCTGGGCTGGACTGTGGCTTTCAGGCTGGTACTTTGGAGGGGCCACTGTTCTGTCCTTCTTTAAGGCTTGGAGAAGCATTTGGTTCTCCAAGAAGATTGGGAGGTTCTTGGTAAACAAGTTGAATCTTCAATGGGTCTTTTATTTTGTGTATTTGTTCTTTGAAATTTGTTTTGTTTTGTGTATAGAAACCCTACACAGGGTTTCTCTGTGTAGCCCTGGCTATCCTGGAACTTGCTTTGTAGACCAGGCTGGCTGGCCTTGAACTCAGAGAAAGGAACTGCCTGCCTCTGCCTCCCCAGTGCTAGGATCAAAAGCATGCACCACTACACCCTGCTCAGTGGGTCCTTTGGTATGTGTGTCAGATGCTGTGTGACATGACCAGAGTGCTGGAGCTGCGTCTGATTCTGCGGCAGCCATCACCACTGTGGCTGTCTTTCACAGTGGAGGAACTGCAGATCTACCAGCAGGGACCAAAGGCAAGTGACTCTCCGAAACCTACTGGCTAACCCTTTACCACAAAAGCTTCTAGCTCTGGCTAGGAGAGGTGGGGCACTGGGGTGGGTCACAAGCAAGGATGGTGAGACTCCAATGGAAACCCTCATGGAAGCTGGAGTGTGAATGCAGGAGTTCATGATCAAAGGGAAGGTTCTGTGTCAGCACCCCGGGCCTTGAGACCACCCACTATTTGTAGGTGCTGGGATGTACCTTTGTTGCTTATGTTCCTGGGTTTCCCTTCTGCATAACAGAAGAGTTTAGTAGTCTGAGGGTCCCTTTGATGTTACATGGCTCTGAACATGGATTTCCCAGTGCCTTAGGCTCAAGGGTCCTTTTCTTTGCTCTCAGGTGCCAGAGCTCTTAGATTCTGCCTCACTTAGGTCAGTCTGCCTTTGCTTTGCAGAGCCCCTCCTTGGCGTTCCCCAAGTGGCTTTCCCACCCAGTGTCCAGTGAGCAGCCTACTCCCCGCCTTGAGGTAAGCTCTCTAACACTGGATATTAGCCACATACACAGAGTTCTAATGTCTAGAGCACAAACAAGTGGGCCCGTGGCTATCTTGGGGCTGCCTAGGGATGTAGCTAGGTGATTGAACACTTACCTAGCATGCACAAAGTCCTGGGTTTGAGTCCCAATGCCACAGACATTTGGGTCTGGATCCAGGGTCTATGGTTCAATGTCTTCTTGGGTGCTCTGTGGGCTTTGGAGTCATCCCTCATCCCTGGTTCATGCATGGATCTTGCTTAATGAACATCGGGCCATAACTGTTCTTCACGTTATCTGGGAATGTTACTAGTTTCATCGGGAGTGCCCCATAGCTTCTAAGGGCACTTCTGGGCAGAGATTCATAACCACCGTTCGTTCCTTCTGGARCAGGGTCTCCCAGACCCCAGCAGAGTGTCCTCTGAGGTGCAGCAGATGTGGGCATTGACAGAGATGATTCGGGCTAATCACACTTCCACGAGGATCGGCCGCTTCGATGTGAGTGGTGACGTCCCTCTGCCTGGCTGACATTGCTTTGAGCTGCTCGGCACTGATGGTCTCCTGTGTTGCAGGTGGATGGCTGTTATGATCTGAATTTACTCTCCTACACGTGAGCAGCAGCTTCTACCGGAGACATTAGCCGTCTGGGCCCATCTAGGTGGGGCTTGGCCACCAGAGGCCAGAAGCATGTTCCCTGTGCATCCAAGTTCTAACTGGGCAAAATCTACAGATTGGGAATTGTTGACACCCATGCAGTTGTTTTAGCATGAATTCCTAGTGGGGGTACTTTATGTCTCTGACTGTCTGACATGTAAATTCAGTCTCTTCCTCTCAGAATTCACCGGTTCTAAATAGAATCCCTGAGCTCCTCTTGCTTGTCCTGCCAATGTGCACACTCCAGTCAGCTACCATTTYCCCCCACCCCCCACCCTTGCTGAGATAAACCTGTCACATGCAGAGAGGAAGCCACTGCTGTTTTGACACTCAGGACCTAAGAAGTTTGGGGGAAGACACACCCTCTATTCATTCCTCTGCTTCTGCTAGTAGCCTTTGTCCTTTTGTATTATATCCAGGAAAAGAAAAATGTCCTAGAGCCAGGTGTGGCAYGCACCTTTCCGTCTTAGCATTCGGTGAGTTCAAGACTAGCCTGGTCTACACACTGAATCCCAGGCCAATCAGGGCCACATAGTGAGACTCCATATTAAGAAAGGAAGGAAGAAAAGAAAAAAAGAAAAGAAAAGAAAAGCCCAGGAGGTGAAGCTGAGACTTCTGGGAGCTTGAGTTCTTGAGTCGCTAAGCTGGCTCCTGGAAAGTGCTCTATCAGTTCTGGGCAGGTGCTGTGGGCACAGCTGGGGCTGGCCTATTTGTCATCAGACTCAGCATGAAGCACATCCATGATTCCTGTCCCTTCTCTCAGTTGCTTCTGCCTGTCATACTCTGGGTGATGAGAGAGCACCCTGGGGCAGTGTGTCTAAGTCAACATTGCACTGATACTCACTGAGGCTGAGCACCCCCCCCCGCCCCCATTACCCCAGAGCAACCACTCAATGAAGAAGACTGCTGCTCTTGCTCTTTYCTGTGATTAAATTCTGTTTCCCTCTAGTTCTTCCTGGCTTTGTCCCTGGGAACTATTATTAAGCCGTGCTGCAAGGTGTCTCAGAACTGGGAAATTGGACACGAGTGTTCTGGCCACCTTTGGTAGCCACCCTGCATTCCTGCAGTCGGCTCTCTTGAAAGTCCTGTCACCACGACAGGATCGTGGTTTAAGCCCCACTCCATTCTTGGCTGAAAGGATGATCATCGCAGTCCTGTGTCTAGGAACAATGGTCCTCAGTACGCATGAGTGAAGAGGATCCTGAGGTGGCGTGGCAGGGACTATGCATAATTCAAGGCTGTGCTCCTAAGTTCCCAGAACTGGGGCTAGTGTGCAGCAAGATCAATAAATGCTTGTGGAATACATGACTGTGTTGGCTGCTTGTGCCTAGCTCTCCCGCCTAGGGACCATTACAAAAGGCTGGGCCGCTGGGCGGCAAGGGTACTGTGCGGCCCAGAGGGCTTCACCCCCCAGTGATTGCTCCACCTCTCACGGCTATTTGACCTGAATGTGTAATTCAGGCTTTTCAGTCTTTTGGAGAACTTTGACCTTCTGGAGGCAGGGAGTTCTTACCCCCAATTCTGGTTCTAGGCAGCCTATTCCGCTCTGAACTGCCTGACTTGTTTTGATTGGCTTGAGAAAGAACCTGAGGCCATAGGGAGTCAGCCTCACTGTGGTCTCCCAGCCTGCCCTAGGGGCTTCCCGCCCCCTTCCCATCCCCCGCGGACTAGAAAGACCTGTCCAGGCTGGGGTTTGGACTACATCTCCCAGCGTGCCTGGCAGAGTAGTAGCCTCGGTGTGCCGGCTGCACCAGTTGCGGGTGACAATGCAGCGGACAGTCAGTGTGGTAGCCCCTCTGGGTTTTCGCCTGCAGGCACAATCCTTGGTCCAGAGTCGCCTATTCAGTTCTGTACAGGTGGGGTAAAGGGTGCTGGAGTTGGCCTTGGAGGTTGGGGGAAGGAAACTGATGGTGACTGGGGCCCTGGTGGCATTAAGTCTGGCTGTCCACAGGATGTACTCCGCAGGACTCCACTCTATGACTTCCACCTAGCTCATGGAGGGAAAATGGTGGCGTTTGCAGGGTGGAATCTGCCTGTGCAGTACCGTGACAGTCATGTTGAGTCACACCTGCACACACGCCGGCACTGCTCTCTATTTGATGTGTCCCACATGCTACAGGTGAGTCAGGGAGGATCGGGCCTTCTTCCCTGTCGACAGTACTGTACTCTGCAGCTTTGAGGATGTCTTAAAGTGTTAAGGACTATAGAAGGCTAACCCAGGAGACCTTCAGATGATGTATCTTTGATCTCTCCTGCCTGCTCGCTCCAGTGGTGTGTTTTAATGCCCTGGGGCTTGCTAGATAGAGCTGATGGTTTGGAAATTGGTTGGATATCTCAGTACAGAGTTAGGTCCCCTTGAATTTTTAGACCTTGCTGGGTCACGCGGAGGCTGGGAGGGATGGAGGAATTGAGAAGGCAGGGCCAGTCCCTTCTGGGCTGGACTGTGCTGTGGGAGGCTGGAGGACGCTTGCCTTGCAGCCTGTTAGATTACAGCTACTTCAGTGGCCTGGGGCCTGCCCTATTTCCCCTAGACCAAGATATTTGGCTGTGACCGAGTGAAGCTGCTGGAGAGTATAGTGGTTGGAGACATTGCGGAACTAAGGCCTAACCAGGTGGGCCCATTTTACTTCTTCTCAATGGGTGTTTTTAGTCACAAGCCAGTAAACAGCTTAAGTCCTTGCCTCAAGTATAAAAGGCACAAAGACAGGTCAGATACAGCTTTTCAAGGCTTGCTATCTTGATGGAGTCTTTAAGTCATTTCCAGATATTCAGCTTCAGAGAAGCACGAGCCTAGCCTTACTCCATTGGGTTGGGAGGCCAGAGGTCACCGTTTCTATGCCCTGACCTCTCATGCTGCCCATACCTTTGCTAACTAAAGGGTGTCCTTAAACCAGGAGCCTCTCCATCATCTAGAAAGATGCTAAGGCACTGCTCAGGCCCTGCTGAGCCAGAACCTTGGTTTTCCCAAGATCCCTAAGTGGTTCGTGTGATCTATCAGTCTCAGGTTTTGTCTCTCCAGTGGCAAGGCTAAGCCACCTTACAATGTGCTTTTGAACACAATGCTGAAGAACACAGTGGGAGCCTGTGTGATCACGAAGATGGTTTTCGAAGCTTTTAACCTTGGAGGTTGGCGTCATCATCACGGGGTGGAGTGACCTGGGTGCAGTGAAGCAGTAGTTCCTAGGTCTCATAGACTGAGTATGAAACGGGTTTCTAAGAACTGAGTAGTGAGGGAGCTGAAGGTCCTACTAGTCTGGGGCGACCTCCTAGAATGAGAGGAGTGAGGATTTACTTGACAGATGACCATCAAAGGCCCTAGCCTTGAGCCTTACCTGTGCCTTTTACCCAGCACTGTGTTCATGAGTAGCTGAATGGATTCAAGTATGTTTCTGGCTCACACTTGTCTTTGGCTTCCTGGACCCGGAAACAAAGGATGCTCTGCTTTACTCATAGGGAACGCTTTCTCTGTTTACCAATGAAGCTGGAGGCATCTTAGACGACTTGATTGTGACCAATACTTCTGAGGGGCACCTGTATGTAGTGTCCAATGCTGGCTGCCGGGACAAGGACTTGACTCTCATGCAGGTACAGCTGTTGCACTTTATTCTAGGTACTTTGTGTTGTTTATGAAGAAGTTCTCAGGGCAGATAGGGGTGCAGAACATGACTCTGGATAAAGGAACAGCCAATAGAGTTTGGGGATGGGGACTAGAGGAGGTGGGGAGGTAAAGCTCACCCTGAAATGAGATCCTCTGGTGAGGGGAAGGGACTGCAGTGCCCGGTCTACAGTAGGAGCTCAATAATGGAAGCAGACACTGATGTGCTTGTTTTATATTTCAGGACAAGGTCAAGGAGTTCCAGAACAGGGGCAGTGATGTAGGCCTGGAGGTGGTAGATAATGCCCTGTTAGCTCTGCAAGGTGAGAGTGCCAGGCTGGAGCTAGAGCCAGCCCTTGCCTCCCTGGCTTTATTTGCATGGTGGCTATAGAGGAAGGTATGGATGATGGAAGGTATGGATGATGTCTGTACGCCACAGTTCCAAGGTTAAGCATGTCTCTCCTCTCACCTACTGCAAGGCTGTCCATGGGCTAGGGAGAAAGGCATTCTCTCTCCACTTGCAGAGTTGGGCTTGCTTGGAACCTGTTCTGCTTTCTAAATATGGGCTGTAGTCAGGGGGTGTTGGGTCCACCTTCCTTGGTTATTCTCTTTGGGCTAGGACCCACGGCAGCACAGGTGTTACAGGCTGGGGTGAGAGATGATATGAGGAAACTGCCCTTCATGACCAGTGCCGTGATGGAGGTGTTCGGTGTGTCTGACTGTCGTGTGACCCGCTGTGGCTACACAGGAGAGGATGGTGTTGAGGTATGTCAAGAAGTAGTTATTCTGCATGGTATCACATTCCTAGCAGGAAGATCTTAATTCAAGGTGGCTAGGTTTCCATAGTGAATTCCAGGCTAACCAAGACTATATAGTGAGAGCCTATTCCAAAGAAAACAAAGCCCAAAACAAAATCAAAATCCTAAGACAGAAAAGATATAGTTRTAAAGCTTGGGTTGGATTGCACATGCCTATAACCCCAGAACCTGGGAAATAGAAACAATAGAATCACAAATTGCAGACCGTYCTTGGCTAGCTGTTCCAGGCAGAGGAACAGGAGTAGGGGAAAAGGGGGAATACAGTGCAGTGTCAGAGTTTTACTCCTGCATGACCAAAAGTGGTAAAAGTAGTTACAGGATTCAAGACGCTGCCCATCTGCTCGGTTCCTTTGTGCAGATCTCGGTCCCAGCAGTAGGGGCAGTCCACTTGGCAACTGCTCTGCTGAAAAACCCAGAGGTAAAGCTGGCAGGACTAGCAGCCCGAGATAGCCTGCGCCTGGAGGCAGGCCTCTGTCTGTATGGGAATGACATCGATGAACATACCACGCCTGTGGAGGGCAGCCTCAGCTGGACACTGGGTGAGCTGGGCTAGCATGCAAGGGGTCCTGAGAGCTAGAATACCCTTCAATGAAACCAGCTAGCCCATGACTACCCCTAAGGTTGTATAGGTTGGAACAAGTGACTGCCTTGCTGTGCCTTCATTCCCTGAAGGCGCTACTGTGGTTTGCCTATTATAGAGTGAGTGTCCTGACTGACTTCCAGAGGGTTGGTGATGGTTGGGTGGCTGACTGTGATTCTGGGGAAGAATAGAGCCCAAGAGCTCAAGTGATGCTCGATGGATGTCACTTGGGGTCTTAGTAGTTGAGTTCCTGAGCTTAGGGCTTCTGTGGACTGTGGCTGACAATCTGATGTGTTATGTTCCAGGGAAGCGCCGCCGAATTGCTATGGACTTCCCAGGAGCCAAAATCATTGTCCCCCAGCTGAAGGGTGAGGTGCAGCGGAGACGCGTGGGGCTGATATGTGAAGGGGCTCCAATGAGAGCTCACAGTCCTATTTTGAACTCAGAAGGCACTGTGATTGGTGAGTGGTCCAGGATGGGGACACTGGCTGGCAGGCGTCCAGGATAGGGATACTGAGCTGGCAGAGTGGTGCTAACCTATGGCCTATGCCTGGACAGGTACAGTGACCAGTGGCTGTCCTTCGCCCAGCCTGAAGAAGAATGTGGCGATGGGTTATGTGCCATTCAAGTACAGCCGGCCAGGGACACAGCTGCTGGTGGAAGTTCGGCGGAAGCAGCAAATAACGGTTGTTAGCAAAATGCCCTTCGTGCCCACGAATTACTATACTCTCAAGTGAAGATGGCCCACRGGAAAGCCCTTCCATCCAGGAGTGTTTCTCTAGAGGGCACTGCATAGCGCTTAGTCAGAACAGGGGAGTAACTCCCTCCCTGGGGTAGAAGCTGAATGAAGCCTGCTGGCTCTGCTTAGGGCTGGGGAGAGATCCTATCTAGACTCTTTCCCTTACAAGGCATTCCAATTTTAGGGTCCAATTTTTAAATGACAAATCCCCTTACTTAATGTCCTACTTTAGCCCACAATCCCACGAACCTTAATCTGCCTGGTGCTGGCTCTGGAGCAAAGGCCACCCTGCCGTTGTGTAGAGGGTAACACCTGCTCCACCTACCTCACTATGGTTTCTCTAATTTCACGGGACTGTTACTGTGCGCAGTGTGGGCCTAGGAACCTTCTCTGCCTCGCTTTCCACGAATGCATACTGCTGTCTTTCCTTAGACAGACATGACTCCTGACTCAGTGTCGGCTGAGGCTGTTGCTGTGTGAAACACAGGGATGGCCAAGCAAACATGGGACTCACCCTTCCACATTCCCTAGTCACCCCAGCCTGCTGTGCAGCAAGACATGGCAGGCTTAATGCTTGGGCTGACCTCAGTCGGCTGTTGTGAATAATTATACTTTACTAACTCTTGAAAAAATTTTTCTTTCCTTCTTACTTGCCATGGTCTCTAGCTTTCTTGTTCTTTGGTCACTGGATTGCTGGAGTGACTTCTTGGCCTCCAAGACAGGCTCTAAGTGGGATCTCCTTGAAAGGGGTCAGGTATATGAGAACTAACAGGAATATAGAAGTGGTGTGCTGGTAAATCCTTGTAATCCTCGGGAGCACTTGGGAGTTGAAGACAAGAGTACTGGGAGTTCAGGGTCATCTTCAGCTATAAACTGAACTGAAAGCCAGCTTGGAAAACATGAGACATTAACTCAGCTCCCCCAATCTCTCCTACTTCCAAGTTCCCAAAAAAAACTAATGGGGATATTGCCCCTGCTGGGCAGCCTACCACCACTCCAGTGAGCTGGCACCATGTTGTGACCTCTGCAAAGTGCTGTATGTTGGATTTTTTTTTTTTTTTTGGTCTCTGTGTAGCCCTGGCTGTCCTGGAACTCACTCTGTAGACCAGGCTAGCCTCAAACTCAGAAATCCGCCTACTTCTGCCTTCCAAGTGCTGGGATTAAAGACGTGAGCCACCACCGCCCGGCTGTATGTTGGATCTTAAGGGCAATATACCCAACCAAGATCCCTTACCAGTTGCCCATGTGTCCACGACACTTGTCTCGGTTGAATAACCACACCACTGATGCATTTCTGTGTTTAATATGCCACATCTTCTGTTGCTCCTGGGGTGGAACATGAGACCTTGACTCTTGTAGTGATGTCAGTGGGTGGGCATGAGGCTGTGAAGAACATCTTCCTGCCACACAGATGACATCTCTGGAGTAGGCACACGTGCACGAGGAGCTCAGTACAGTTTCACCTACGGTACACCTGCTATAACGTCTTTGTAGGCAATGGCTGCCAGATGGCTATATGACATCTAACAAAGGGACAGTGGACACCTGAGGTAGCTAGTAGCCCAGCAGAGACAGGAGTACAACCGTTAGAGGAGACAGATCCAGGACCACAATGCTTTTAGGAACTGTAGTGCTCTGGGGAAGTGGTGTTTTCATGGGGACACTGGCCACCCAACCCCTTGGAACCTCTTCTGACCCACAGTGAAGGGCCCAGAACTATCTGACTTGTGGCTCACTCTCACTGACATCCCTAGGAGCTGAAATGATGCTGGTGGACTCTCAGGACTAGGCCCTTGTCAAGATGGGAAGTAATAAGGCAGCAGGGCACAATGAAATCATTGCACTAACTGCTTAGTACCTCCCTAGGAGGGGGCAAGTACAGACCAGAAAAGCCTGTGGGTACTTAAGCAGTGGAGAAGCTAGCCAATACCAGGGGCTATTAGTGAGATGTCTCTTAGGAATTCAACGTGTCCTCAAAGAGAACAGAGAAATAAGTCAGTTGGGAAATGATAACTTCCTCTGCCTGCCTCAGACCTAGAAGATGCTAGCTGGGCCAGGGAGGGACAGGTTTGGTGCCCTAGTCCTAGCTGACTTCTTGCCTACAAAGCGAAGCCAAGGAAATCAGAGTCTATGGGAGAACGGACTTTCTAAATCTCAGAACTGGCGAACTTCAAGATTCCTCTTAGAAGGACAAATTTCTCTAAGGTCACATCCCCAAGGAGATGAATAAATCAGGAAAAAGCCAAGGTGAGAAAGGGACTACTGACCTCCTCCACCAAAATGTTTCTAAGCTATGACCTTTGACAAGAAGTCTTTTCCTTTGTTAAAGACAAACTTCACCTGCCTGCGCAGTACCTGAAGCTCTTGGAGGCAAGGCTGAGGGTGGTGGAGGCTCACCCTGGGAGTGTCATGGTACTCCAGTTCCCCAACCCCAAGCCCTCTGCACTTGTGCAAGGGGTCTGGACAGCAGCAAGATATAGCACAGGAGCCAGCAAACCCAGCGATATCTCTGGAGACCCTTCTGCTGCTGCCTTCCCTTATTCTCTGTGAGTTTTGAGAGCTTCATTTGCTGCCATTTCCCTAAAAGTAATGGAGAGAAGCAAGGTTATTCCTCGATAGCAGACTAGTCCCTGACACTGGTTCTTCCTTAGCCCCTCCTGACTAAGCTGGGCTCAATACAGCTTGTAATAGAATCTAGACTTATTTACTGATCTCTTAAAGTCCTTGCTGGGTCTACCATTTTCCTATCTTATGGTGCTTAACTAAGGCAGTGGCAACCTTCCTTTTTTTTTTTTTTTTTTTTTTTTGGTTTTTCGAGACAGGGTTTCTCTGTGTAGCCCTGGCTG
>BDUI01002456.1:35863-57037 GCA_002335545.1 Apodemus speciosus | reverse complement strand
AAGCTAAGAATTGAAGAAATAGATACGCACTGTCAATGTTAAAAAGTATTAATCCCAGAATGTGGGAGGCAGAGGCAGGCATCTTTCTGTGAGTTTGAGGCTAGCTTGGCCTGCATAAGGAAGTTCCAGGACAGCTAGAGCTATTCACAAAGAAACCCTGTCTTGAAAAACCAAAAAGAGAGGAGGGGGGAGAGGGAGAGGAGAGGAGAGCGCCGTGTGTGATATATGACAGTATGGGAGGATAGAGGTGGGAGAGTCAGTGGGCCAAGGCCAGCCTTTACTCCCTTGAACTATCTCTCTGCCTGTTTTTGTAGTATTTCTGTTACCATCATCTGGCAAAGGAAACTGGTACTGAAAGCACTGAAGTAAGTGAGAAAGTAAGGATTTATTACTCTCACCTAGTGGAACTGATTATGACTGGCATTCTAGTCTTCTGCCATCTATGTTCTTATAACTGAAATCGGTTTCTAGTAATTGTGGCTGATCTATATACAACTTACCGGTTTATGCAACTGATGTTTAGCTTTATTGAACAGTCATGTGGTAGGTGTTTGTGTTCTTGTGGGAAACATCTCAGAATTTGAAATCTAAATGAAATGTTTGGTCAGTAGAGTAATGTATTGCTTTGGATGGTGACAATGGCACAGAGTCCACCTGGACCTCTTTCTAGAATGTGTTAACTGATTTAATCCAGCTCTGTGACTAGGATTTCTATTAGAGTGAATATGATTTCATCTTCCTCCAGGTAGAATAAGTTATCATGATTATGACAAGATCAGCTATAGGGACAGTAACATGATTTCTGGCCCTTTTCTCTTTTGCGTAGGAATGCTTCCTACAATGCAAGAAAGAAATGCTATAGGGAAAATGATTTGTTTGTCTGAGAAGTTTCCTTTTAAGAAAGATATCCTATTTGAGTAACTGATTCTCTTCTAATTTATGAAAAAGTATTTGGAGTCTTTAGTGCTTAGCTGTTATTTAGTGCTTAGCTGTTAATAACAAGTGTGTTTAGTCTTTTATAATGAACTTAATTATGGTAAAAGAATTTTCTAAGGGTATAGTACTTTTTTTTTTTTTTTTTAAATCTACCTAGATTGTGATGCTTGGTTTCCTTCCTTCCTTCCGGTTGTGTTTTTGTTGTTCTTGTTGTTTTTTTAAAGATGTATTTCATGTATATGGGTACACTGTCGCTGTCTTCAGACACACCAGAAGAGGGCATTGGATCCCATTATAGATGGTTGTGAGCCATCATGTGGGTGTTGGGAATTGAATTCATGACCCCTGGAAGAGAAGCTTATCCATGTCTCCAGCCCTTAAGAATAGGAGATGTAACTTAGTGGCAGAGCTCTTGTTGTTGGTCAAGGTTGTGGGTTCATGCCCTAGTGTCCCCCAAACAAAACAGATGTGAAGATAGAGGCATGTGGATTTAGGCAGCCTGGTCTGCCTAAAGGTCAGGCTACCTTTGGCTACATAATGAGACCCTGTCTCAGACCAACAACAACAACAACAAAACCACCCTAAACCAAGAACACATATCTGTTTATATGGAAAGGCTAAGTTTCTTAATCTTATACATATCTATTCAATACTGTTTTGACCCTGCTAAGTATTGTAGGGAATTCRTGAAAATTGAAATATAGGCCTTTGTTCTTAGAGTTTATAGATGAGATAGTGGTGTCTTGAAAAAGGTTACGCTTAAGTGTTAGCTCATACAACTTTCAAGTCAGTCCTCTTCTACTGTGGGATTCAAGGACAAGTGCTTTTACTAATCCAGCTATCTCATTTACACACTTCTGGTTTTTTAATCATAATTTTTTTTTTAGATTTATTATCTATTATATGTAAGTACACTGTAGCAGTCTTCAGATGGTTGTGAGCCACCATGTGGTTGCTGGGATTTGAACTCAGGACCTTCGGAAGAGCAGCCGGTGCTCTTAACCTCTGAGCCATTTCTCCAGCCCCTTTAATCATAATTTTAAAAATTTGTGTATATAAATGTTTTTCCTTACTATTTTTATGTGAAGCATACATATGTCTGATGCCTACAGAGATCAAAGAATGTTATTCGATCCCTTGGAACTGAAGTTACAGATGGTTGTAAGCCGTCATGTGGGTGCTTGGAACTCTTGGTCCTCTTGCAAGAACAAGTGCTCCTAACTTGAGCCATATCTTCATCTCCTTTGATTACTGTTTTTGAAATAATAGGCTAATAGGCTGGCCTGGAGCTTTGTACTATGTAGCCCAAACTAGTATTGAATGTTCAACCCTTGTGCCTTGACTCTTCAGATGCTGGGATAACAAATGTTAAGAGGCAGTGGAATTGAGGTTTTTGGCTTGAATATAATTTTTTTTTTTTTTTNTTTTTTAAAGATGTATTTCATGTATATGGGTACACTGTCGCTGTCTTCAGACACACCAGAAGAGGGCATTGGATCCCATTATAGATGGTTGTGAGCCATCATGTGGGTGTTGGGAATTGAATTCATGACCCCTGGAAGAGAAGCTTATCCATGTCTCCAGCCCTTAAGAATAGGAGATGTAACTTAGTGGCAGAGCTCTTGTTGTTGGTCAAGGTTGTGGGTTCATGCCCTAGTGTCCCCCAAACAAAACAGATGTGAAGATAGAGGCATGTGGATTTAGGCAGCCTGGTCTGCCTAAAGGTCAGGCTACCTTTGGCTACATAATGAGACCCTGTCTCAGACCAACAACAACAACAACAAAACCACCCTAAACCAAGAACACATATCTGTTTATATGGAAAGGCTAAGTTTCTTAATCTTATACATATCTATTCAATACTGTTTTGACCCTGCTAAGTATTGTAGGGAATTCRTGAAAATTGAAATATAGGCCTTTGTTCTTAGAGTTTATAGATGAGATAGTGGTGTCTTGAAAAAGGTTACGCTTAAGTGTTAGCTCATACAACTTTCAAGTCAGTCCTCTTCTACTGTGGGATTCAAGGACAAGTGCTTTTACTAATCCAGCTATCTCATTTACACACTTCTGGTTTTTTAATCATAATTTTTTTTTTAGATTTATTATCTATTATATGTAAGTACACTGTAGCAGTCTTCAGATGGTTGTGAGCCACCATGTGGTTGCTGGGATTTGAACTCAGGACCTTCGGAAGAGCAGCCGGTGCTCTTAACCTCTGAGCCATTTCTCCAGCCCCTTTAATCATAATTTTAAAAATTTGTGTATATAAATGTTTTTCCTTACTATTTTTATGTGAAGCATACATATGTCTGATGCCTACAGAGATCAAAGAATGTTATTCGATCCCTTGGAACTGAAGTTACAGATGGTTGTAAGCCGTCATGTGGGTGCTTGGAACTCTTGGTCCTCTTGCAAGAACAAGTGCTCCTAACTTGAGCCATATCTTCATCTCCTTTGATTACTGTTTTTGAAATAATAGGCTAATAGGCTGGCCTGGAGCTTTGTACTATGTAGCCCAAACTAGTATTGAATGTTCAACCCTTGTGCCTTGACTCTTCAGATGCTGGGATAACAAATGTTAAGAGGCAGTGGAATTGAGGTTTTTGGCTTGAATATAATTTTTTTTTTTTTTTGTGAAATTTAGCTCTTGGCTTGGATATAGTTCTAATTTCCTTGTAGGGAGTGACCAGTGTGACCAAGTGTTAGTTAGCCTGGTGGCGTTTGCTTTCTTTCTGTTGCTATGGTAAACATCATGACCAAAAGTCATTTGGAGAGGAAAGAGTTTTATTTGAGCTTACAGACCATATACAGATACACATCTTCAAGAGAAGCCATAGCAGGAGCTGGAGGCAGGAACTGAAGCAAGAGAGGAAAGAGTGCTCACTCACCATTGGCTTGATCAGCCTGCTTTCTTGTACAGTCCAGACGTGCCCGGGGGTAGCACTGATGACAGTGGGCTGGGCCCTCTCACATGAATCATTTAGAAAATGTCCCCATGGACTTGCCTACAACGTAATCTAATGGATGCAACTCTTCAGTTGAGGGTACTTCCCAGGTGACTCTGGTTTAGGTCAGGTTAGCAAAAGACAGATGGGTTGTGATGACACATGTTTTTAATCCCTGAGGGAGGCAGAGGGAATTGGATCTTAGTTTGTAGCCAGCTGATCAGTAGTAGTTTCAGGCTAGCCTGAGCTAAATAGTAAGACCTGTCTTGAAAAAAATAATAAACCAAATACATGATACACACATAGACTGGAGGAAGGACTAAGAGTATAAATCCCAGCACTTGGGAAACAGGAGCAGGAGAATCTCTGTGAGTTCAAGGCCAGCCTGGGCTACATATTAAACTCCAGGATAGTCAGGACTATAGAGAGTCCCATCTCAAAAAATAAAAAACAAAACAAAAACTAATCGGCATACCTACGGAGACTACACGGAGTTAAAAAGTCTGTGATGTAGCTATAGGTCCTTACTTCATAAGCTCCCTGCTGCATGGATCCATTGGACATGCTTCTGCAGAGAAGAAATTCCCCAGTAGATGGCAGTCTGAAATCCTGGGTTTGTCTGCCTCTTTCCGGGGTCTCATGTCACTTGGTGGTCTGTGCATACACCTTGGGGCTGGGTTTGCTGGCACTGCAGAATGCTGTTATAATGAACAGTACACACTCTACTCTTTATAAAGACATTGTGTGATGTGCTTTTTCCACATGAAGACTCTGTAAGTAATTTAATGCTAATGGCAACAACATGGGGAGCAGAAATTAGACCTATTTAAGGCTATTATTAGCCTTGGGACAGAGCAGTTGATCAAAGAATTGAGGATATTAGAAATGACATCAACAGTCAGTTTTTTAAAACAATGCAAAGTAAGCTATACTTATCTATCTCTTGTTGAGACAGTATCTCATGTGTGCCACCACCTTAGGTTCTAAAATTGCTTAGTGATTTTTAGAACAGTGGAGCATCTCTTTCTAGTGTAAACCATTTCCTTTCCCAGCATCACTGTCAACTGTTGCTTGCCTTTTTGAGAGAATGAGGGCTGGGGGTGTAACTCAGTTGATGGTGTTGAATCCTCTGGGACTAGAGTTTCAGACAGCTGAGAACTGCTGTGTATTTCCTGGGACTTGAAACTAAGTCCTCTGGAAGAGTACCCAGTGTTCTAAAATGCTGAACCATCTTTCCAGCCCCATTACTTCTCTTGGTGTTGGTTCTCATTTTAATTATTTCTTTTTTTTTTTTTTTCTCCTCTCCAGTACTAGAAGGTGGCCCTAGGGTGTTCTACACACTAAGCAAATGTTTTACCACTGAGCCACATCCCCTAAATCCTGTTTGTGATAGGGTCTCACAGTGTAGCCAAGCTGGCTTCAAACTTATGGTTCTCCTGAAGTGATAGGATTTACAGGTGTGTGCTGTTACGCCTCGTACATATCCACCCCACTCCCCCTCGTACATATCTACCCCACCCCTCTTTTTATTACCAAGTTTGATGGTGCATGCCTTTAATCCTGGCACGTGGAAGGCAGAGGCTGGCGAATCTGAGTTGAAGGCCAGTCTTGGGGGTCCCACAATGAAACCCTGTCTCAAAATAAACAAAATCAGATTCATTTTACTTTATTTGTGTGTATGCAGGTGGCCATGGATGTTGGAGGGGCATTAGATCCCTTTGAGCTGACCTAGAGTTGGAGACCTTTGGGAACAATGTTACAGAGGTTGATAGAGTAATACACTTTATCCAATCTTTTTTTTTCCAGATTTATTTATTTATTTAATGTATATGAGTACACTGTAGCTGTACAGATGGTTGTGAGCCTTCATGTGGTTGCTGGGGATTGAATTTTGGACCTCTGCTCGCTCCAGTCAGCCATACTCCCTCCGGCCCAAAGATTTATTTATTATTATTACATGTAAGTACACTGTAGCTGTCCTCAGACATACCAGAAGAGGGTGTCAGATCTCATTATGGATGGTTGTGAGTTACCATGTCGTTGCTGGGATTTGAACTCAGGACATTCGGGAGAGCAGTCATTGCTCTTACCCGCTGAGCCATCTCTCCAGTCCTGCCCCCACCTAAGATTTATTTAATTTATTTGTAAGTGTTTGGCTTTCTTTCTTTCTTTCTTTCTTTCTTTCTTTCTTTCTTTCTTTCTTTCTTTCTTTCTTGTTTTGTTTTTGTTTTTTGAGACAGGGTTTCTCTGTGGTCCTGGCTGTCCTGGAACTCACTCTGTAAACCACGCTGGCCTCGAACTCAGAAATCCGCCTGCCTCTGCCTTCCAAGTGCTGGGATTACAGGCATGCGCCACCATGCCCGGTAGTGTTTGGCTTTCATGTATGTGTGTGTACCACCTATGTGTCTGGTGTCCTCATCAGATCCCTGGAACTGGAGTTGCAGATGGTTGTGAGCTATCATGTGTTTGCTTAGAACTGAACCCTTCCTCTGCAAGAACAAGTGCTGTTAACCACTGAGCCATTTCTCTGGCTCCCTAAAGTGTAATTTTTTGCTTACAGAGCTCATATCACAGTACATATGCAGAGGTCAGAGGACAGCTAGTGGATGTTGGTTTTCTCCTTCCACAATTTGGGTTCCAGGAGTCAAACTGAGATCTTCCTTTGGGCTTGGCGAAAATGCTCTACCACTGATGTGAGCTTCCAGCTCTCACACATATATTCATAATCTCAATCTCTCTCTCTCTCTCTCTCTCTCTCTCTCTCTCTCTCTTTCTCTCTCTCTCTCTTTCTCATTTTTCTTTGTAGACCAGGTTGGCCTGGATCTCACAAGAGATTTACCTGCCTCTGCCTCCCAAGCACTGGGATGGAAAGTCTGTGCATGTGCCAGCACTGCCTGGCTCCCAGCTGTTTATTTTTTTGTTTTTAGACATGATCTCAGTAAATTGCCTTGGCGTATTGGGATGGGGTTAAGGGCAAAGAGTCTTGCTGTGTAACCCAGGTTAGTCTGGAAATCACATAAGGCCTGGCTGGCCTTGAACTCATACCTTCCTGCCTCATTCCTCAAGGCTGAAGTTACAGACACTCACTACCATGCTACACAAGTATTGTATGTTGAATATTTCATACTGTTGTCATACAGGGCCTTGATTATCTTCTCACGTGCACTGACTATCTGACTAATTCCCAGTCAGCACTACCCAACAAAAGAGGATGCTTACTTTATTTTAAATTGATTTTCCTGTCTTCTAAATAATTTGTAAACTTGAATCTCCAAAGTAGTTCTTTTAGTTTTATTAATTTACTGCTTTTTATGTAACTTTTATTCTAAAGTGCTAACTATTGCAATGATTGACAGAACACAGAGAGCTCCTGAGGCATCAGTAAAGAGCACTTTGACCCTTTACTTCAGCATTACCTTAAAAAAAAAAAAAGATGGGCCAGACACCTTTAATCGAGGCAGAGGCAGGTAGATCTCTGAATTCCAGGACAGCCAGGACTACACAGAGAAACCCTTTCCTGAAAACCCAGGAGGAGGGGAAGGGGGCTGTTGTTAAAGAAACAGGTCTCACTATGTCTTCCTAGGTGGCCCAGAACTCAGTGTAGACCAGGTTGGACCCAAGCGCTAGAAAAAGGCACCTGCCACTACTGGCAACATTTTCTTTCTTTTTCTTTTCTTTTCTTTCTTTCTTTTTTTTTTTTTGAGACAGTTTTCTCTGTGTATCCCTGGCTGTCCTGGAACTCACTCTGTAGAATAGGCTGGCCTCGAACTCAGAAACTGGCTACATTTTCTAAAGGTTAATGCATACAAGTCAATAGATTTCTTTTGTCTTTTATTATTTTATGTGTATGGGTATTTTCCCTTACCACTTGCAAGCACTTTGGTGCCTGTGGAAGCCCAAGAAAGGGTATTGGATCCCCAGAGTTGGAGTTGTTATTAGGGGCCATGTGGGTGCTGGCAATTGAATCAAGTCATCTGGAATAGCAACTAAGTGCTTTTAACTGCTGAGCCATCTCTCCAGTGCCCTGCCCCCTCCCCACCAGGCTCAGGCTTCTTAACTCTCCTTGCTCCCCACCCCCACTCTCCTCTCCTTCTGCCTCATCTCATGTAACACCACAGCTAGACTTTATGTTTTCAGATATACATACTTTCATATGTATCATTGCTGAGCACTTATTTTTGGATTCCCAATCCGGTTCAATCTAGAAGAGTCTAGCAGGCTGTATACAAAAAACTCTAGCCTAACTAGCTGGCTGTTGTGGTACACACCTTTAGTCCCAGCACTCAAGAGGCAGAGACAGGCAGATTAAGTTTGAGGCCAGCCTAGTCAAATCCAGCCCAGGTTTTTTGATTCTTTGTTTCATAGTTTGTTTTCTCTTTTGCTAAATTTAATGTATTCAGGGTCCCATGAGAAACAGTCATTACAAAGCTAGCAGTAATGGTAGATACTAGCACTTGGGAATAAAGGCAGGGAGATCTATGCCATCCTCTACTACATAGTGAATTCGATTGAGGCCAGTGTTGCTGATAACAAAAACAGAAAAGTCGTTGCCTTGAGAGAAAAGGCTGATGATGCATTACAAAGGAGTCAGATATTTTATCAATGGTATTTCAAAACATGTTCTTCCTGTGATTTTGCTCCTTCTGTGTAGCTATATCATTCATTATGGTCATGCCATGCTGAATGCAGCTAGAAAATAGACTGCCGGGCGTGATGGCGCACGCCTTTAATCCCAGCACTTGGGAGGCAGAGGCAGGCGGATTTCTGAGTTTGAGGCCAGCCTGGTCTACAGAGTGAGTTCCAGGACAGCCAGGACTACACAGAGAAACCCTGTCTCGAAAAACAAACAAACAAAAAAAAAAGAAAAAAAGAAAATAGACTCAGAGGAAGAATGGGTATATCTGCTCCCCACAGTGAAGGAGACTTCAGGACTGAGTCAGACCCAAGGAAAGGTGATTCCTGCCTTCCTTGTATAGGGTACATCACATGGGGTGGTTTAGGGTTTTGGTTTGTTTGTTTATTTGTTTGTTTTTGTTTTGAGACAGGGTCTCACCGTCCTGGTGTAGACCAGCTGGCCTCAAACTCAGAGATCTCCTGCCTCTGCCTACCCTAGAGCTGGGCTTAAAAGCATTCGCCACTATGCTCAGCTCCAAGAGAACCACAGTGCTACACTCGGAGGCAAAACCCTATTAGGGGAATAGTGATTTAGGGCCAGAAACAGATTTTGGAACAAAAGTGAATACTTGAAATGAACAAGTAGGGGTGCTTCTTGGGGGGGGGGGTAAAGATATTTCTCTGCACTGAGGGAGTTAGGAATGTTCAAGGCTAGTTAGATAAGATGCGTGGTTCAAAAATGTGGGAGACTTGGAAGATCCTAAATGCTAGATGTTTAGCATCGAGAATACCCAGCCATAGGAACAGGATAGCTTTTGTACTTGTGGGGGGAATAGGGAGCAAATGAGGCAGGTGTTTGCGTGTTGTGACTTTCTTAAAGAGAGAGAAAACCACTTTCAGAAGTCTTCTTTCCTTCCATCATTAGTGCTAGAGATGGAGCTTAGGTCAGTCACTCGGCTTACATATCAAGCTCTTATTCACTAGCAATGTCACTGGCATTCATATCTGCTCAAAAGAAACTTGAGGTAACAGAAACAGACGATTTATTAAGAAAAAAAAGGCATTCCCAAGAACAGAAGTGAGCTAATAAACTGAAAAAAGACACATAATCCAAGGTTGGCCAGGAATAGAGTAGGTAGCTCCTGCTGGAAGTATGTGCCTTCTGCCTGGGCCTAAGTGCTGGGATGACAGGCTTGGTCCACCACGCCAGCTGCAGTACTCTTTTTCCAGATTGGTCATTGTTAGTGTATAAAAATACAGTTGCTGTCTTTTGACAGACTTTCTATGCTGGTGATCTGAATTCAGATCCTTTAGCCTAAGCAGCAAGCCCTTTACTAAGCCAGCCTCTTGACTGGCTTATCGGTTTATTTGTTTTTGTTCTTGAGTCATTGTATAGCTCTAGCTGGTCTAGAACTTACTGTGTAAACCAGACTTGCCTCAAACTCCCGTAGATCTGCCTGCTATCATGCTCAACCTATACCCCACATGATTACATTATTCACTCTGATCATTTGTGTGTGCTGTGTTCTTACTTGAGACAGTCTTACTCTGTAGCCCAGTCCCCACTCACAGCAATTGAACTGCCTCAGCCCCTTAGTGCCAAAATTATGGACATGAGCCACCATGCCAGGTGCTTTTTTTCCCCATTGGATTTCTTAAAAATTCTTACCTAATGGCTTTTAATACTTTATCGTTAAATAGAGCTTTTGGTGTTTAGCTTTTGGGTGCCAAATAGAACATTGTTCTAGAATTTTTAATTTGAGAGCGCCAAATAGTGCCTCCTTTCTACTAGCCCTATGGCCACAAAAATGTGTCATAATGTGAGACTGCTTATGGATTCTTATGCATTCTAAACAATACCTTTTGTTTTATGTTTAAGTGATGGCTGCCATCAGGAAGAAACTGGTGATTGTTGGTGATGGAGCTTGTGGTAAGACATGCTTGCTCATAGTCTTCAGCAAGGACCAGTTCCCAGAGGTTTATGTGCCCACAGTGTTTGAAAACTACGTGGCAGATATTGAAGTGGATGGAAAGCAGGTGAGTACAAGTTCCAGAATAGCTGATGCCGGTGTGTGTTAGGTACTGTCTAAATTAATTAGGCTTAAAAAAAGGTGCCGGGCGTGGTGGCGCACGCCTGTAATCCCAGCACTTGGGAGGCAGAGGCAGGCGGATTTCTGAGTGTGAGGACAGCCAGGGCTACACAGAGAAACCCTGACTCAAAAAAAAAAAAAAATTAATTAGGCTCTTATGTACATGGTGCCACAAAAATGTTAGAAACAGAAATCCATTTTCCTTTTACCACTTTTTTTTTTGGGGGGGGGTTGGACTAATTGTTTGGTACTTGGATGTTGAGACAGCTCAAGCTGATTTTTTTAAAGATTTATTTATTTATTATATGCACACACACTGTAGCTGTCTTCAGACACTCCAGAAGAGGGCGTCAGATCTCATGGATGGTTGTGAGCCACCATGTGGGATTTGAACTCAGSACCTTCAGAAGAGCAATCGGTGCTCTTAAGCACTGAGCCATCTCACCAGCCCCTCCTCTAGCTGATTTTATATCACTGTTGGACCAAGGCTTTGAACCCTTGAATCACGGTCTCATATATTCAGGATTTCCCTTCCACAGCTTACTACATAGATAATTATAGATGTGTATAATAATGCCTGGCTAGTGTAATGGGTTAGGGTAACTGCTCTGAACTCCAGAGTTTCTCATTATAGAGCACCTTTTTGGGCCAAGAATACAAATAGTGTAGGGAATACAAGCTGGGCATGGTGATTCATGTCTGAAACCATACAGAATAAGTTCCAGATCAGGGGGTTGGGCTGGGAGATGACTTATAGTTAAGAAATTCTCTTCCAGAGGACCTGAGTTCAGTTCCTAACATCTACATGGTAGCTAGTATCTGTCTGAAACTCCTGTCCAGGGGATCCAACACTATTATCACTTGTGGTCATCAGACATATAGATGATATGCATACATGCATGCAGACACACAAAACATTCATACACATTATATACAAATAATTTTTTTTTTATGTTCCAGCTCGCTAGAGAGTAAGATTGTCCGTTAAATAAACCAACAAACAAATAAATATGTATATAAGTGAGTAAATGGATCTCAGGATATATCTCAATTGGTTGAGTGAATGCCTCTATTCAGTCTCCAGCACCACATAAACCTCCTAGTAATGGCAGCCACAGACAGGAAAATCAGAAATTTAAGGTCCTTTTCAGCTTCTCAGCTACTAAACAAGTTTGAGGCTAGCCTGGAGTATGTGAGGTCTTATTACAGTAAAATAAAACATACAGGTACTCCAGCCTAGCACATGGCATAGTTGCATGCATACATATTCCCAGCTTGGCAGGCAGAAGCTAAAGTAGGCTGCATAGTAAACCCTGCCTCGGGGAAGGAACGAATATTGGTGTGGTAATATGGGCCTGTAGTTATAGCGACTTAGAAACTTGGAGCAGAGAGATCACAAGTTCAAGGTAAGCCTGACACTGGTGAAGAATCTCAAACTTAACATGTGTACACACACACACACACACACACACACACACACACACACACACNCTCTCTCTCTCTCTCTGGACTGCTTATGTAGCTCAGTGGGAGGGTGCTTGCCTAACGTGCTTGAGGTCCTATATTTAGTCCACAGTGCTGTGCTGGGGGCATTGGGAGCCGGCGTATTCTTTGAAGGTGACCTACCTTTGCAGTGGCTTGCCACTTCAGTCTCAGTCTTTGCATAGATTCTCAGATCCAATTGTTTCTGTGGACCTGATGGGGACTGACTTTTACAGATGTCACATATAGAACCATAGGTGGACATTTGTTGAGGTCTTTTTTGACCTTTGATTCCTGCCATGATAGCCTTCTTGTTTGAGATCAGCATATCTATAACCCTAATTTTCTAGGTTTTGGGAGCCAGCAGTATTTCATCTTTGACATATTTTCTGAGCCTGGATAACTTGGCTAAACCAGGATCTTGCTTATAGGAAATTGATTGACGCTTGAGAATGTAGCTCAGGTGGTCGAGCTTTTCCTAGCTTGCATGAGGCCCTATATGCTCTTCTAGCATTTCATCAACGCTAGACACGTGAAGCACATGCCTACAGAGTCCTCCTTAGCTTCATCATGAATTTGGGGACAACCTAGTTTTCCTGCAAATCATGTCTAAAAATGAAAAATGAATAGGATGTTTACTAAAATCTTTGAGTAATTATCTGTAGCTCTCTTTCCTGTATGTTATTCTTGAACATAACTTACCCAGGAAAAATAGGAGAGTCCTTCATTTAAGAAGAGGTTTCTGAAATAAGGGAGTTTGTTCTGAAAAAGGGTAGCCATACTGTCTGCGTCAGAACCACTGAAGGAGAAAAGTCAATTAGATTGTTATTCAAAGTTTGATAGTTTTCTTTGAGTAGCCTTTTTTTTTCTCATAACACGCTAATCTAATACTTTCATTAAATGATTTCCATTATTTTTTGAAATTATTAGTTAACCTTATTTGTCCTTCCAACTCCCTCTAAAATAGTGGTTCTCAACCTTCCTAATGCTGCAACCCATTTTCATTGCTACTTTGTACCTGTGATTTTGCTTCTATTCAAGAATTGCAATATAAATATCTGATATGCAGGATATTTGATATATGATCTCTGTGAAAGGAACTAGCTCATTTTGACTACTCAAAGGGTTGTAGTGTACAGGTTGAAAACCACTGTTCTAAACCCTCCCAATACGCCCCTTTCTGCTCTTCAAGTTTATGACCTCTTTCTTCTGTGTGTGTGTTTACAAGTTTAGCCTGCTCGGTGTGTGTGTGAAGCTTTTATGTATATTTTTAGAGGTGATTGTTGGGAGTTGGCACAAGTTGGTATACTCTTTTCTGGGAAAGACTGTTTCTCTAGCTCTCAGCTGGAATTGCCCTTCAGTTCTTTGTATATGGTTTTATAAACTATACTGTCATATAAATTATAATGTCTTATAAACTAGACATTGTTTTTAAAGATTTATTTATTATATGTAAGTACACTGTAGCTGTCTTCAGACACCCAGAAGAGGGCGTCAGATCTCATTATGTATGGTTGTGAGCCACCATGTGGTTGCTGGGATTTGAACTCAGGATCTTCAGAAGAGCAATCAGTTCTCTTATCCTCTGAGCCATCTCTCCAGCCTCTAACTGGACATTTTTAATTGGAGCATTTTATTCTGTTTATAAATTTGCTATTTTGATAACAATTTAAACACTTTGTATTTGGATTTGATTCTCATAAAAAGGAATAGCTATTTTTAGTATTTTGGATAGTCTGCAATTTGACCGTATATAGTGAGTAATCGGTTCTTAAAAATGGGCCCGCAGGTATACTGTAGCACATGTGTAATGTTAACATTGTACTTCTGTGGTGGTTTTCCCTGTCACAGGTAGAGTTGGCCTTATGGGACACAGCTGGGCAGGAAGATTATGACCGTCTGAGGCCTCTCTCTTATCCAGACACTGATGTTATACTGATGTGTTTTTCCATTGACAGCCCTGATAGTTTAGGTGAGTAGCACTACATGCTGGTGGTTTGTTGTTATTCAGATGGAAAACATCTACTATCTTGGGTCCTTTCTGGGTATCAAGTCTTTCAAATACAGATATTCTGACATTCTTTCAGAAAATGAGTCATGCCGGGCTATGGTGGTGTACACCTGTAATCCCAGCACTGGGAAGCACAGGTAGATGGTTCTCTGTGAGTTCGAGGCCAACCTGGTCTACAGAGCAAGTTCCAGGGCAGCTATGGCTGCACAAAGAAATCCCGTTTTGAAAAATAYAAAATAAGCCGGGCAGTGGTGGCGCACGCCTTTAATCCCAGCACCTGGGAGGCAGAGGCAGGCGGATTTCTGAGTTCGAGGCCAGCCTGGTCTACAGCGTGAGTTCCAGGACAGCCAGGGGTACACAGAGAAACTCTGTCTTGAAAAACAAAAAAACAAAAAAAAAAGAAAAATAGTCTTTACAGCATCTTTCTGCACTGTCACCATGGTGCATATGAATGTCTTCACAGCTGTTTTCAAGGGCATCAGCAGTGCTGAGGAGGCAACGTAGGTCCTCATTAGGCCGTACTTCAGAGTAACTGTCATGCTGAAGCGTGGTTACACTGGTGAGTTAGAGATCACTGGTGATCACCGGCAGGAAAATCGGAATCTCACAGGCAGGCTGAATAAGTCCAGAGCCCTAGATTTGATGTGCAACTCAAAGACCTAGAACAATGGCAGAACTCTGCAGGACATCCCGTCAGTTTGATTTCATTGTGCTGACAGATCATGGACCATGATGAAAGATGAAAACAGAAATCCTGGGGTTCCTTTTTCTAGATTAAAAACATAAAACCCTCCCTTGGCTTTTTTGGAGAGGGAGGGAGAGGAAGACAAAGAAAAACAGAAAAGGAAAGGCATAATGGTGCTCAGAGTTCTGGCTCCTGAGTTTAGAATATGGGCTTGTGGCTTCCATTTCACTCTAGGTCTCTCATGACTTGTGTGTTTTGGGAGTGTTAATTTTTTAAAATGTTCACATGATGAGGGCCAGTGAGGTGGCTCAGCAGGTAAAGGCACTCTCAACAAGCTTGATGGTGTAAATTTGGTCCCCGGGACATACATGATAGGTAAGTAGTAACTCTTTTAAGTTGTTCTCTGACCTCCACAGGTGTACTGTAGCACATGCGTTCCCATACATGTACACACTAATAAATGAGTGAGTAAATGTGATAGTTTTTTTGTTTGTTTGTTTGTTTGTTTGTTTGTTTTGTTTTTTTGGCTTTTTTTTTTTAAGACAGGAAGATCGCTGGTAGTATAATGCCACTCTGGCTACATAGTAAGCTGGGCCAGCCTGAACTGTATAACAAGACCCTCAAAAACAAAAAGAGCCGGGAATGATGGCTCACTCCTTCAGTCCCTGTTCATGGGAGGCAGACGCAGGTGGATCTCTGTTGAGTTTGAGGCCAGATTAATCTACATAGTTGAATTCCAGGCCAGCCAGAACTACATAGTAAGAGACCCTGTTTTAAAAGCAAAACAAAAGTAGCATGTATGSTGGTATGGCCTGTGCATATAATCAGAACTTTCAGGAGGCTGAGACAGGATCTCCATGAGTGCGTAAGTCCAGCCTGTGGGACATAGAAGTTATTGGCCTTTATTACAATGCCCCAAAGAATTGCAAAATTCTTGTAAACTAATAAAAAGAGAGTACCATGGAGCCAGTTGTTAATAGCACAGGACTGGAACTTGGTGTAGACACCTTTGCGTTCAGGCTATCCTGAAGTGAAGATTAAGACCCTCACCCCAAAACCATACCAGTGAGCTGTAGTGGGCATGCTCCTGATCTTAACCAGCTCTTGGGAAGTCTAAAGAGTCAAGAGGATCTGCAGTTTGAGACAAGCCTAGACTTGAAAACTGCCTCCCTTTTAAACAAATCAAGAGGTTTTGGAAGCTTTGGGCAAGAGATTGTGCTGTGAACCAAGAGCATGACCTTGGGGCAGCTGTGACCTTTCTACCATGAACAACAGGCATGGCCTGTGGTAAGCATTCATTCACTCTGGAACAGTCCAGAGCTCTTATTTGAGTTTCTACCCTTGAGAAACTTAACCCTCCATGGGACCGAGAGAGGCTGGTGCCCTTCAGGGCTTGTAGAGTGGAAGTTAGTTTGCCTTTTTTCTTTCTTGGTTTCTTTTCTTTTCTTTTCTTTTCTTTTCTTTTCTTTTCTTTTCTTTTCTTTTCTTTTCTTTTCTTTTCTTCTCTGAGACAGGCTTTCTCTGTGTAACTCTGGCTGTCCTAGAATTTGCTGTTAACCAGGCTGGCCTCAAACCCAGAGATCTGCCTGCCTCTGCCTCCTAAGCGCTGGGACTAGAGGTGTGTTCTACCCCCACCCCCATCTGATTGTGCATTTTTCTATGATTTTGAAATCAATGCATTTTTTTTTCGTNTGGTATGGCCTGTGCATATAATCAGAACTTTCAGGAGGCTGAGACAGGATCTCCATGAGTGCGTAAGTCCAGCCTGTGGGACATAGAAGTTATTGGCCTTTATTACAATGCCCCAAAGAATTGCAAAATTCTTGTAAACTAATAAAAAGAGAGTACCATGGAGCCAGTTGTTAATAGCACAGGACTGGAACTTGGTGTAGACACCTTTGCGTTCAGGCTATCCTGAAGTGAAGATTAAGACCCTCACCCCAAAACCATACCAGTGAGCTGTAGTGGGCATGCTCCTGATCTTAACCAGCTCTTGGGAAGTCTAAAGAGTCAAGAGGATCTGCAGTTTGAGACAAGCCTAGACTTGAAAACTGCCTCCCTTTTAAACAAATCAAGAGGTTTTGGAAGCTTTGGGCAAGAGATTGTGCTGTGAACCAAGAGCATGACCTTGGGGCAGCTGTGACCTTTCTACCATGAACAACAGGCATGGCCTGTGGTAAGCATTCATTCACTCTGGAACAGTCCAGAGCTCTTATTTGAGTTTCTACCCTTGAGAAACTTAACCCTCCATGGGACCGAGAGAGGCTGGTGCCCTTCAGGGCTTGTAGAGTGGAAGTTAGTTTGCCTTTTTTCTTTCTTGGTTTCTTTTCTTTTCTTTTCTTTTCTTTTCTTTTCTTTTCTTTTCTTTTCTTTTCTTTTCTTTTCTTTTCTTCTCTGAGACAGGCTTTCTCTGTGTAACTCTGGCTGTCCTAGAATTTGCTGTTAACCAGGCTGGCCTCAAACCCAGAGATCTGCCTGCCTCTGCCTCCTAAGCGCTGGGACTAGAGGTGTGTTCTACCCCCACCCCCATCTGATTGTGCATTTTTCTATGATTTTGAAATCAATGCATTTTTTTTTCGTTGTATAGGGCTCCCAATGTTTTTTTAAACAGGGTGTCTGCACATGCCATGGTACACATGAAGGTCAGAAGACACCGAGCAAGAGACAGCTCTCTACCAAATTCAGGCACCTTTGTCTGCTGAGCTACTCTGCTTGTCTCCAGTGTGCTTTTTGAAATAACAGTAGAAAAGGAAACGCCTTTAGTTCTTCAAAGTGGGATTAGAATGTATCCTCATATTCTGTGCTTTTTTTTTTTTTCTTTTAGAAAACATCCCAGAAAAATGGACTCCAGAAGTCAAGCATTTCTGTCCAAATGTGCCCATCATCCTAGTTGGGAACAAGAAGGATCTTCGGAATGATGAGCACACAAGACGGGAATTAGCCAAAATGAAACAGGCATGTTGTGGGGCAGGAAGAGCTAGAGTTCTGTTTGACATATATATACATACACACACATAATTTTAGACAGCTTTGACTGTCCTAAATATCAGGTGTCGGGGCTTCTCCTGTAAAGGATGAGTTAAAGTCTTGAACCCAAAGAAATTCAGGTTTCCCCAACTCAGTGTCAAGGACAGGCACTGTTGTCGTTCACAGATTGAGTTCCTGTAAAGCTAGGTACAGGCAGTACTCTAGGCACTACCCAGCTTGCTGCTCCCTTGCCCCTTGGACTGCACTCAACAAGCTCTTCTCGGATTGGGAATCCAGTTCAGTTGCTTGCTTAGCACCAGTGAGAATGGATGCATGGATGGATAATATTTATCAGCACCATTACAACAACAACAACAAGGCTGCCCCTGGATTCCTTGCTTAATCTCCAAGAGTTTGTCTGACCTCTTCTTTCTATGTGCAAAAAAGGAGAAGGTTTAATAGACACACTAGTATTGGGGTATTTATATAAGTTTGAGAATTTCATAATTCTCAGTTATGGGCTAAATATGGGTAGGTATAAGTCTTTTAAACCAAGAGTGGTGGCACACACCTGTAGTCTCAGCTGTTTAGGAGCTTAAGACAGGAGAATCACTGGGTGGTTATCCTCAGAGATTTAGGTCTCATTTCAATCAAAACAGTAGGGGGAAAGAAAACTTAAATGTTCTGCATGTGTAAAAGTTAAGACTCATGCTGACTGTGGTAGCATCTGTCTTGAGTTCCAGGCCAGCCCAGTCTACAAAGGAAGTTCAAGGATAGCGAGTGCTACGCAGAAACTCTGTTTAGGAGAACAAAACAACAAAAAGGACAAGATTTAACTGAAGCACTCTGTCTTGTTTTGTCTTTTTTTAAACTAGGAGCCAGTAAAACCTGAAGAAGGCAGAGACATGGCAAACAGGATTGGCGCTTTCGGATACATGGAGTGTTCGGCAAAGACCAAAGATGGAGTGAGAGAGGTTTTTGAGATGGCCACGAGAGCTGCTCTGCAAGCCAGACGTGGGAAGAAAAAGTCTGGGTGCCTCCTCTTGTGAAGTGCAGCCTCACGCGGTTAATTTGAAGTGCTGTTTATTAATCTTAGTGTATGATTACTGGCCTTTTCATTTATCTATAATTTACCTAAGATTACAAATCAGAAGTCATCTTGCTACCAGTATTTAGAAGCCAACCATGATTATTAATAATGTCCAACCTGTCTGACCAGCCAGGGTCCTTCTGTCACGGCTCTAACAGCCCTCTCTGCACTCCACCTGACACCAGGCGCTAATTCAAAGAATTTCTTCTTGCTTCTTTCTAGAAAGAGAAACAGTTGGTAACTTTTGTGAATTAGGCTGTAACTAATTTATAACTAACATGTCCTGCCTATTTTCTGTCAGCTGCAAGAACTCTGGTGAGCCACTACTTCAGAGCTTACTCGTTAACAGACCATTGGCAGAGCTCTGAGGTGGGCGTCCAGTTTTTTGAAAACTTGCTCAGCCAGAAAGGCCCAAGTCCATGCGGCTGTGGCAGAGTTACAGTTCTGTGGTCTCATGTTAGTTACCTTATAGTTACTGTGTAATTAGTGCCACTTAATGTATGTTACCAAAAAATAAATATATCTACCCCAGACTAGATGTAGTATTTTTTGTATAATTGGATTTCCTAATACTGATATTTGTCATTCCCACAGAAAGTGTATTGCTTTTTTTTTTTTTTTTTTAAAGAAAGTGTATTTGGAAATAAAGTCAGATGGAAAATTCATTTTTAAAATTCCCATTTTGTCACTTTCTCTGATAAAATATGGCCATATCTCCCCTTTTCAGCCCTATATATTATTCCAGCACCCCTTTCCAGACTGGACTAAGTAAATAGGAATTTGGTGTCACGCCTGAGGCAGTTACACTGTGGAGGTGGCATAGCCTTTCTCACCTGGCCCGCAGGGTCTGGCTCTAAGTCCCAGTGCTCCTTCCTCCACGCTGTATCCACGGTGCCTCCCAGAGGAGCCACCAGGTCTTGTGGGTGGCAGTGGGTGGGGGTGGGGGTGGAGGGTTCTCTTCTCTCCAGCTGACTAAACTTTTCTGTACCAGTTACTTTTTCCAACTAATAGAATAAAGGCAGTTTTCTAAACTTCCTGTACCCTGGTGTGTGTTTTGCTGTCGACAGGGTTAGGGACAGGAAGCTGGAAAGACTCCCTGACTTCTCTCTTCCTGGAGAGGGTCCTTCGAGAGTGGTACCAGCTCCTCCCACCCCTCACTCATCTAGACTAGCGTCTCCTCCCAAGAACACGGAAGTGATCTTCCTGTGACACATTCAAGTCTAAAACGTGGAGTGAATGCCCTGTAATGAGATGAACGGGCTGGGTTTTCTGGACTAAGACCAAACTGCACTGTGAGCAGAAAAATAGGACCCACCAGAAGCACCCGTCCGAGTGCTCTGGTGCAGGTTCTGAACAGGTCTAGCTTGGAGTCTGGGACAGTGAATCTTCTACTATTGACCACCCTTACAAAAACAGCCAAGAGAAACCGCCCCGACAGCGCTCTCAGTGCTACTGAAAATAAGATCCAGACATGGCTGCCAGTACTCGGGATGAAGGCAGAGAGGCAGATCTCCGAGTTCTAGGCTAGCCTGGTCTACAGAACAAGAATTAGTACAGCCAGGGCTACATACAGAAACACTGTTTAAGACAGAGACACCTCTCCCCGCCCCCCAAAAAACAAAAACAAAAAGAGACGAGTTCCAGGCTAGCCAGGGCTCAGTAGAAACAGTCTCGCAGAAACAAAACACTGCCCACCTGATGCCATGCTGAGACGCAGCCGTGACTTTCAATTCCCAAATTATCACCCAGTGGAAAGAGAACCAACTATGATCTTGACATGCATGCTCCTACAATCTAATTAAACAATAAGTAATTAAACTAATGTTTTTAAAGCCCTATAACCTTATGACTAGAAACATGTTCTGTGTGGGTAAAGTTACACAATATAAGGGTGCTGTGCGTGAGCTGCTTTAGCCATTGTTATTGCCAGAGGCCATCTTCCTAGGCGGGACTCTAGACTAATTAAGAAACCGTTGAGTAAGACCAAGCTGGAAGATCCCCGCCTTGGCGAGAGCTAAAGAAAGCAGCTCCCAGACTGGTGCTACATTCCCTGGGCCAGACCACACCCGCCCTAGGCACCTCCCGGCGTTTTAGCTTGGCCGCACCCTCTTGCCTGTCCCTAGATGGGGGAGGGTAGAGGCCGGATGAGGCGGGACCCTGAGACAGAGCTGGCTGTCCGGCCGGAAAGAAGCCGATGCCACGTGATCTCAGCACCATCCACTTAAAAGGAGGTGCTGGGCTCTGTTTGCGCTAGTACGGGTTCTGCTTTTCAATCCGACATCTCCTCCAGCATGTGTGCTGCTCGGCTTTCCGCGGCGGCACAGTCCACCGTGTATGCCTTCTCCGCACGCCCG
>BDUI01002455.1:116396-126751 GCA_002335545.1 Apodemus speciosus | reverse complement strand
TAAGAGTCCTGTAGCTCACTCTGGAGACTTAGAGAATTGGCTTTTCTCTGTATTCGATAAGGACAAGGAGTGCAAAGCCTACCAGAGCAGTGATTCGAGTTTCATTTCTACCTCCATGTGTCCCGCTGTGGGGAACACCGGGCAGCACGCCGGGCTGATTCCGAGAAGCTTGCTTGTCTCTCCGCTCACTGGGGTTTGTCTTGGCAGTTAGCCTTGCACACATCTCTGGGGTGCCCCGAAAACCACCTGAGAGGGGTGTCACACGACAGCGGGTGAAGAGACAGGCCCAGCAACAGAGAAACTGTTCAGCCGGGTCTCAGAAGGCCTGCAGATCTATAAGATGAGGGGGTTGCTCACCCCCTCCCATCTTTGCCTCACTCCCACCTCTCAGGTCCCGTGCAAGGCAAATACTTAGCTGTGGCTTCAAACAGGAAAGACTCACTCCTCAGAATAAATGTTTCCTGCTGTTTGTTTGGCTTTCAGTTTGTTTCCCCTCTGTTTAGCTGTTTGTAGGACAAAGGGAAGGGAGAGGGTAGGAGTTGGGGCCGATCTCAAAAGAAACTACAATCCCTGGTGGAAGGTCACACACAGGACAGACTCTGAAGAGGCCTGAGAATCTTTGTCCACCTGCAAGCACCCCTCCCCCATCAGCCCCCCCCCACACCCCGCCCTGCTCCTCGCCCACACATGTGCTCCCAGCTGCCCACTCTGTTCTCTTCGCTCCCAGGCACCACACAAGCAAAAGCAATGTCGGAAGGGAGATCAAAGCCTCAGGGGAAAGATATGAAGAGTCTCAAGACCTTCAGCCCGGGAGCAAAACTCTAAGCTTTGTGATCAAAAGACAAATAAACAGCCATTCCCACCACGTGGCTGGAATCCGCTGAGCCCAGCAAGGAACTGTTCCCCTTCTATAAACGAGCCTACCTGAAGCAGGAAAAGCAAGTCATACCCTGAAGTTTGGAGTAGACCCCTTGAAAGCAGGGCAGGCAGCTTATAAAGTTCCTCTCTCACATCTTTGCAAAACAAGCCATCCAGGTAAACTGCTAACAGAGCCAGCCGCCCTAGTTCTTTATGCTGGCTTTCCCCATTCTGACCCAGGCTAGGTTCAGAATAGGAGGTGGTTTTGAATTCAAAGCTGCTGAAAGGATTTTAGAGAGGTCAGGGAATCAAGAAGGGGAGCAGAGGAGAAATACTGCCTACAGCCTTTCAAGAAACACAGGGTTTTGTAATGCCAAGACGCACAACTCCAGGGGCACAATTGGCATTGAAGTCTTCAGATCTTTACTCCAGGAGGTGTCATACAGCAGGGGACCCTAAGTTTCCAGTGCCCACCATGTGCCACCATTTGGCTATAAGAATACAGGCAGCAATTCTCTAGTCAAGTTCTGTGCTCAGTACTCATTTATACCATTAGTAAGACTACCTCAGAGCAAAAGAGATGGAGGAGGTCAATATGGTAATGCATACACAGTAGGATTGTCAAGAAGGTCCCCATTGATCTGAAATGACTTTCAAGCAATGGCAGGAAGAGGTGAAAACAAGAATCTTTCTAGCAGGTCCCCTGGAGCAAGAGAGCCTGATAGAAAAGGGTATAACATGCAAACATCCTTGAGGGATTAATATGTTTGGCACAACCAAAGTACACCCTGGGAGCCAGTGGAGCTGGATGAGACTCAGAGCATTATAGCAGATGCCCCCATTGTATAAGCAGCCTGTTCTGCTGTACCTGTAGGACTCCTTCTCCATTAACTAATACATTGCGCATGTGATGCTCTTTAATTAAAAAGCCGCAAGGGGTGATGGGCCGCCCCTCTACTTCCTTGGATCACCTGCATTTCAGTGTGCCACCAGGGGGAGCGACTGTTCTGAAGCACTGCAGACCACAGGATCGCCTACACAAAGCTCTGCTACCATCCTCTCAGTGGAGTTCCCAATACTGCCTCTTGTGGTTGATGGTATCAAAGGAAATAGAGTCACTTGAAGGCATCTCCCAACTATACCCTCAGCCTCACTGCTTCCCCTAGCTCTTCATAAGCCAAGTAATTGAATACATTCAGTATTAACCTCACCACCATCAGCCTCACTGTTTCCCCTAGCTCTTCATAAGCCAAGTAATTGAATACATTCAGTATTAACCTCACCACCATCACCTTTTACCACATGGAAGTGGACATGCCTCTGGAGTGAATGAATTGCTTCCTGGACTCTTTTCTTGCCCAAGTACCTGAGGTGGATTCGCTGTCTGTTATACTTATGTACTCAATGACCCTGGCTTAGAGTTTTACAAACAAGTCTATCCTGCATATCATAAGAGGGGACACGGGGAGGGGGTACTTAGGCATTCTGATGATGGGTTCTCAGCTAAGTACCTCAAAGGTCTTCCTGGCCATAACTTCCCTGTTCGATTGTCAGTGTTCATCAACTCTAGCACAGTGTGTCATGCAGGCATAGTGTCTAAGCGGGGATGACAAGGAAAACAGGAAGCTTGTTGTCTTTGAAGACTGGGGACCTGGGTCCTGCAGCAGGGCTGTGTGGTGGTATCATTCAGAGAAACAGAAAGCACTATGAGGTTCTAGAATGAGTGCTTTCTGATAGAGAAGGAGCCTTCAGCAGTTGTGGGAGTTGAGTAAGGAATCTCTGTGTCAGTTGATCCGCATTTGGTCTTGGGCCTAAAAATAGTAGGACTGGCAGTCAGGATGTATGGTGGGGGAGAAGGAAACAAGGCTATGTGGAAAAAAAGACAAACTAGTATCTACCTGGGCAGATGGAAAATGTATCAGTTTCTTACCACCTCCAGCTTCATCAGTGCAGTTGACTTGTAGGTTAGATTGCTGCCTTCCACCATGCAGATGCACATATAATAGACCCTAGGATTCCAGTAAGGGCAAGGAGGAGACCTGACAGGCACCTGAGGATTTGTAGGACTGCCAGCTGCCCACATCTAGGTGAGCCTCCAGATCAGCGAAGACACACATGTGACCTTCAGACTCTCGTTGTAGAGACATGACCTCTCCTTTACGTTCATCTTCAAAGCATACACCTATTGCTTTTCAGGGCGATCCCAACCAGAGGAAGAAAAGAATGAATTCTGGGAAACAGAGTTCTGATTTTACTACTATGGTACATAGCTACCACAAGACTTTTACTTTGGGCTTCCATATCCTGTGACTTCTGGGGTTTGCCTAAGGGAATCTGTGGAGAGTGCCCATCTTATATGAATCATTTCCTCTCTTTCCCTCTCTCCCCTCTCTCTGTCACACACACACACTCTCATTTATGAACCCATAAAGGCAGCACATCTCTCTAGGTCAAGCTGCCCTGCAGAGTGAGGTGTTAAAAGCCTCAGTACTGCTAGAGCATTCTAAGTGTTCACTAGTTCATGTTAGCTTTGATTTTCTGAGAAACTCCATGGCCTTAGGATTTTGAATTAGAATGAGAATATTGTTTTCATTCTAGCCAGAATGACAGACATTACCTCTCTTTCCATGTTGTAAGCCTTGGATCCAGCATGCTGCTGGACTGGCTTTACTTAGGTGCAGTGATGGCAGACAGTGGCAAAATCCCATGCTCATCTCTACCAAGCGAGCTGAGAACTCCCAGGATGTGAGGGGAATAATAGATGTATAGGATCCTCACAGTGCAATTAACAGTTTGGACCCCAGTAGTTTTCAGTAGGAATTCACCTTACAGGTGATTCCAAAGAACTCTAATGTCAGTCTGAGGAACTGAATGAGAGAATTATAACCTGTGAATAGACTACTCCTGGGTGCCCTGGGTGAGAGAAAAGATCAAAGGAACACACACAGAGGAACAAACAGATGGTAATGTAGAAGTGTGTGTGTTGGGGGGGGGGTGCATTCAAATTGTATAGAAAGAAACGAAAGACTTATTTATGGCAAAAGAAATAATGAGAAAAAAGAAAACGATTGGTAAAGACTATTAATTGTGGGCCTCGACTTCCTTGCTGAGGAAAGGAAGTTGAGTTATGGGGTCTGATGCCACCATGTGCAATGAAATCAAGGAAAGACAATACCACAAGAGATACCTTCATTCCAGGTACTTCTTGGAAGAAAGAATAGTCTTTTATGGTAGGATAGAACTGACACAAGTCCAAATGAGACTGAGGTGGCTAGAAGCAAGATGTTTCAGAACATTGCCACAAGTGCCCCAGGTACAGAGGCAAGTGAGCACGAAGTGCAGGCATGTCTCCAAGACATCTCCCCATGGATATTAGCGGAAGAGGTACTGCTAATCTAAAAGTGGTAGAGGCAACTGAATGCGAGTTTTCTTAGTGTTTAAAATGTCAAAAACATGGAAGCTTAGAAAAATCAATCCTAACCAAGTAGCCCATGACATTCTTGTTGAATTCTCATGCTGCCAATGGTTTTATATAAACAGGATATAGTTTCCTGTTGTTCCCCCTTGGAAGCTACAGTGACCCAAATTACAATTCAGTCTGTAGGATCTGTGTCTAGCACCATTTCTTAAAAGTTCTTCTGTCAAGGGCCAGTTATTAAATATACTTGATTTTGTGAGCTGGGTGTACATTACTTGTTGCAACTCCCAAGCATGCCATTTAAACATAAAAGCAAGCATAGGAATTGAAGGTGGAGAGTAGCCGGATTTTGGGCTACTTTATGGGTTCCTATTTCTATCATCCTTCTCCATCCTTATCCCTTCCAATCTCCCAACCTAGGAAGTACAGAAAGAACGCTTGAGGGGAAAGACAGCAATGTCATTAGACTACTTTCTGCTGGTTAGGACATTGAGTTCCTTTGGGAAATTTGATCTTCTTCATCAGAATAGCTCCAATCAACCATCAGCAGCCAGCCACCAGCCACGAGCCAAGTGCCACCGGCCAGGTCCTAGCAATCAGCATCCAGAAGCAGTGGCAGCACCCCTCTTGGGGCCCTAGCATCTATATACCACCTCAAGAGTTCCCAGAATTCCAAACATACACTTGCAGAAACTACCTGCAGCTGGCCAAATCACACCCCTGCCAGAAAACTGGACAAATCATACTTAGCTGCTGTGGACAATCTGAAGTGGCCCCATAGATCCACAACTGGGATTATAACAAAAACATACTCATAACATTTCTATTTCGAAAGAAACCAAAATTATCACTACACAGGTGACCATGTCCCAATAAAACTTTATTTACCAAAATATAGTATAAGGACTATAGTTTGCTGACTACTGATTTAGGAGTTTCCTAGAAAGTTTAGTTCTCATATATTCAAAGCATTGACAAGCTAAGCGTTTAACGTATGCATTACTTACAAAGTTTGTATGTTCTAACACAGAGAGGGAAGAAAATAAGGAAAACTAAAGAAAAATCAGCCTTTTCCCCCCATAAGCCTGGAGAAGAATTCAGAAAAGAACAAGAAGTGTTTAAAGACAAAATATGTTCTGTAAAGGAYACACAAAGACACACACACACATACACATACACACAATGTAGAGAGTAAGAGACCAGAAATCAAGAGATCCAGACTCTAGAACACTCTCTGCCTTCATCCTTATTGCTTCAAAATAATAGTCTTCCGCTTCTTGTGCGTCCTCAAAGGGCAGAGCTTGGACAAAGAGCCGCTATCAATTCTGTCTCTCAGTCCAATCCCAGCCTCACAATATCCAGAGACAAACAGGAAACAAAGACACAGCAGGCTGCCCCAGAGCTGCAGTGGGAGTGAGCAGAAGTGGGGCATGATGCCACCCCTGCCAGTATCTCTTTTCAAGGACAGATGCCTATCTTCTTCCTACATCATCTTATGCTGAAGATAGAGCTGAACTTGTGCTTAAATAAACAATTTAATCAGCAGCCCAAAGTTGCCTTTTATCACTCAATCTCCAGGCTAGACTGAATAATTATTTTCCATCTTCTAACCACTGGACTGTTAAGTATCAGCTGAAGCAAACAGAATATCAGGCACTGTTAAATGCTGTCCCAGCCCTGGTCTTTCTACTAGCACGATTCCCATGATGGCTGGGTATTTTTTAAAGGTCCAGCAGCAAAATATGGCTCTCAGAATGATTGTTTTGTTGGGAAGTGCTGTATAGTGTTGGGGAGAGGGAAGCATTCTTTCGTCTAGCATGATCATTTTTCCCTTCTGGTCATTAACAAAGAAAATATGTATACTGGTCACAGACACTGCCAGTTTGAGTGGGGGAGAATCTTTCTAGACTCCATTTGATGTTGGGCCCATTAGAACTCTCTCAGCCTTACTTTTCCATCTGTACAGTGGAGCAAAAATTTGTCATTCGACATGGCTGCTCTGGAGAACAGAGCAGATCATGAATTGTGTACCTTATTCAGCTCTCTGAACAGTAGCCACTCTCTAAACAGGACCCACCTGGCTATTTTTCAGAACTGTTCGAACTTCTTACACAAGCCAGGTTATTTTAGTTGGGGATGATATTATGCTGTACAATTGCCATAAGTTAATTTTTAAAGGTTTTATTATCTACTCTTTATCGGTCTTCCCCTAGTAAGTACCTCCTACAAAGACACTCCCTTGCAATATACTTATGGCTGGAGTAGATACTATTTACATTTGTGAAAAGGCAGTGTGGACCCCACCCCTTGGCAGTTGGCCTGCCTCTGAAGCTGTGTGAAATTACGGAAGTAGATAGGAACCAGGATAACTGGGGACTGTAAAATCTTCTGGACAATCAGGCATCCCACCCAGTGAGTCATGCATTTCTTTTGGCAGGTGTCCGATGAAAACACCCTTCCTGTCACCGTGGCCCTTCCCCAAACCCCTCCCTCTTTTGGCTGATTCAAATACCAACATCCTTCATTCACAGCCAGCCCATGTGGCCTATAAGGAAGGGAATTACCTGCCCCACAACATAGGCCTTTTCTGGTTCTGACATCACTGACTCTCACAGTCTTTCTGCGTTCAGAATTACTCAGGGAAAGCCTTCTGGATGTTCTCTGTGAACTCAGTTTCCTCCTCCTCTATTCCAGCTTCATCATGTGGCCAGTAGACATATTCTAAAGACCCAGCTATCCTTCTGACACCACCCTGCTTAAAAACTGTGGCATGTAGAACAAAGTTGAAACACCTCAGCAAGTTCTAGAGGTACTGTTCTGGGCCTGGCTCCAATGTATCCTTAGGGGCCCCACCATCGGGATTTTGCCTTGTTCTATTTTTCACGATCCTGTCTGATTTTCCAACTTCTATTCAAACTTTACAAGCCAGGTCAAATGCCACCCATCTCAGGCACAGGCTGTCCCAATTATCTCTTTGTCCCCATTCCTGAATAAGTCATGTCTATTCTAGTACTTTGCACACACAAGGGTGTTTGCTGATTGATGGTTTGCCTGTCTGCTTGGCTATCATCTTAACAAGAACATGAGCTATAAGTTATTAATTTTGGTATTTTCAATTGTATATTTCCTGACAGGCATTTATAGGTGCACAGCAGACTTTGGTAACTAGAGTAGAATGAATTGAGAGGATGAATTTAACAGGATTGGTGGGGAGGGAATGCAATACAGACAAGATACAAATCCAGAGGCACTATCAAAGGGCTCTTCTAGCCTTTCTTTACTAGTGGATTTTACTTTTACTTGGCCATGCCTTTGGAGAATTAAGTAAACTTTCCTGCTAGCACCTCCCAACCCATCAAATCAATACCCCTCACTCTTCAAAAAGATCCTGAGGCGCTTTCCTGGCCAGCTTTCTACCTTCTAGCATGTGCAGTTGCCTTAGCAATGATTTGTGTGTGTAGAGCCAAGTGGCTCCAAATTTTGATACAAGAATTTTGGGATGATCCATGGTAACAGCCTCTTGCACAACCCATTTGCTGTTTCCTGACCCTGAAGCTTGAAGAACAAGTTCCACACTTCTTGGCAAAGAACATAAGGCCTTCCATGCCTTGGCCGTCTCTGTTCTCTCCACTGACATCCAACATCATCACTCTTCTAGCTATTGTCTTCTGGGAGGCATCTTCTGTGCTAATATTCGCCCTGTTTGTTTTGGCTTGAAAATGAAATGTCCCAATAGGCTCATGTAGTGAACACCTGAACCCTAGTGAGTAATACTACTTTGGAAGGTTCTGGGAAGTTTTAAGACATGGGACACTGAGTACATGCTTTTGAAGGTCAAACATGGTCCTAGTCCCCTCCCTTCTCTTTTTACTACTATCCTGCCCACCATGAAGTGAACAGTATCTATGACCATTTTATGGACATTTGACTTGGGGTCAGTTCACTAGATTTAATGAATATATAAGAATGCCTATTCGGATTTGGATTTTGGATATATGTGGATTCAAATTTTATGCACTCTTTGGCATCTTTAAAACAGTGATTCCGGCTTCATTGTGAATTAGGTTTTAAATGTGCATCCTAGATTTTGCCTGGAAACATTAGGTTGAGAGTTGTGTTTTTATGAACCTTTCTGGACAGAAGAACTCTTATTGCATATGTCAGGGTTTCTTTTAGATATCTGTGTAGGGAGTGGGGGTAGGGTAGGGGTGTGCGTGCATTCTCAATTTTGGATGGTAACAACAAATTCCCTTCTTAAGTGACTTGATTCAAGAACTCTTGAAACCATCTTCTACTTTGAGAACACAAAAAGGGGGCTAGAGTGTGGTACAGAGGAGGGTGGTATGTAGAGAAATAGACACAAATCCACATCTCTATAGTGCCTGCACCCCATCTTCTCCTTTGAAAGGTAGAGACTGAAGTGTTACTCTTGAATTTGACACCCAGGTAGAAGACCTCAAGAGGCTTTGCTATGTGTTCTTTACATTGGAAGCCACAGAGGATACCACTCAGATCCATGAAGGCTACAGTGGGCTGTGGGCTTAGGTTTGCCTCCAGCCCGGAGTCACCTAGGAGCAGGTATAGTGGTCAAGTCTGGTCATGGATTTCAAAAGTATGCTTGGAGAAGAGATGCTCAGGTATGGTCTATAAGTCCTGAAGTCTATAAGTACCTGAGGTCACACACACTCAGAGGGGAGGGAGGTAGAGAAAGAAAGAGAGACAGAGACAGAGACAGACAGACAGACAGACAGATAGACTTGGGTACTGGCTTCAAGTATCAGAGGATCTCAGCAGAAAGCAAATAAGGATTATGCTAATGTTTTTGTTTTGTCTGTCAACTTGACACAGGCTAGAGTCATCTTGAAAGAGGATACCTCAGTTGAGAAAAAAAAATGGTTTCATCAAATTGGCCCATGGGCAAGTCTGTGGACATTTTCTTGATTAGTAGTGATTGACATGAGAGGGTTCATCCCATTCTGGGTGGTACCACCCCTGGGCAAATGGTCTTGAGTTGTATCAGAAAGTTGAGCAATTCATAAAGACCAAGGCTGAAAGCAGTGCCCTTCAAGGGTCTCTGCTTCAGTTCCTGTCTCCAGGTACCTGTCTTGAGTTCCTTCCCTGACTTCCCTCAATAGTGGACTGTATTCAGAATGTATAACTTGCTTGTAGTTGTGTTGTTTATCACAGAAACAGAAAACAAGCTAAGAGAGGAGTATTCTGCTAAGATCTGAAGAGCCAAAAACAGTCTTAAGCTATCATACTTTATAGAGACAAGTTAGGCAGAGGTCAAGAGAGTGGTGAAAGATCAATCTCTTGCCATGGACATMACTGACCAGCTCAGGAGGGAAAGAGTTAGCTTATTCCTCTTCACATGCAAGGAACCATGCCAGCTGGGACTCCAGCTTTAATCGTCTGAAAAGCAGGCTCAGAAAGGGCAGTGTCATCATCACCCTGTCAAGTTGGAGCAGTCTGCTTCCTGACCTCTCCCAGCTTCAACAGTGTCTTCAGCCAAAAGGCAGCTAACAAGTGGAGGAGGAGATGAACGAAGAGAAGAGGCCTCTTGTCCTTCTCACTGTAGCTTTTCAGTGTAAAAGATCTGGGCAGGGAAGATTAAATGCTAAGCCAGACTTGGAATTTTGAGTCTTCATATGTTTAATGAGACACTCTAATTACTCAGTTATGATTTGGAGTGACTATGACAACACGTTACCTAACAGTGAGTAGAAATGATTGGGTTCAGTTTGCATTCTGGTCTGAAGGAAGAGAATCCTCCTAGAAAAAAGTCAAACAAGTAAGTCCTGCTTTCTTCAAATAAGTTAGACTTCTCTGTATACCTGTTGCACAGGCATGCCTTAATTTACATAAGTTCACCTTATCCATGTATCCAACCACATCTGAGAGGTTATGCTGACAATTCTAAGTAACCAAGGTGCCAAAGGCCTCCTTCATTCCCAAAAACTCTCTGTCATCCTGTCTCTTCTTTCTGTCTCTCTTTCTTTCTCTCTGTCTCCTGTCTCTCCTTGCCTATCTCTCCTTCACTCCTCTCTCCTCTTTCTTTCTTTCTTTCTTTCTTTCTTTC
>BDUI01002455.1:28039-41652 GCA_002335545.1 Apodemus speciosus | reverse complement strand
TAACAATGGCAATAAAAAAAGAACAAGAAGAGGGAGAGCCTAGGTTCATTCCATATCCTTTGGGGACACACTCCCAATGGTCTTAGGACCTCTCATTAGACCCTAGCTCCTAAATGTTCTGCAATTTCTCAATAGTGCTGCCTTTAGGACCAAATCTTTGACCCATAGTGCTTTGAGGGGTGTTCAATATCTAAACTATAGCATATATCATAGTATGCATACCTACATGATACAAAAGTTATTGAGAGCAAAATGTAGTATCGCAACTCATTAGTGGTATATATGTGAATATTTTTCTTCCTTCTAGAAGTTATAACTAATGATGTATTGACAAAGAAGCACTGTGTGTGAGTTGCTCCTTTTTTTAAAAGTTGAAAACATTTCCATACAATGTATTCTTTTCACATTTTTCCTTTTCCCATCCCCTTCAGATCCTCAGCAGCTCCCCAGTCATCCAACCTCATAACTTTTTTCTCTCTTTAAAAAACAAGCAAGCAAATAAGTAAAACAGAATTTTAAATTGAAAGCACAAGAAACACACACACACACACACATAAGTACAAATTCAGTAGTCATAATATACAAACAAAAGACCAGTAAAAAAAATCCCAAACTAAACAATAAGGGACAAAAACATTTCTACAAAAATATCACTAAGTTGCTTCTTTTTAATACATGAACCATTGCAGCCATTTCCCCTAAGACCATAAATACTATGCATGGTAAGGTCTGTAGTTAAAATAAAGGAAAGCTACAAATGGAGTAGTCATGGAGTGAAAAGGTCAGTGGGATCAGTGAAGAGAGACTGACACTTCATCTCATGCCTGAGAGTATGGAAGGATGAACCCCAATAACTCCTGATCTCTTACTTCCCTTTTTCCTATTTCTCTTGAAATTAATCTGTATTTCTTCTACCATTTTACAGAACACAGTCATACATGCAAGAGGCTTAATGCCAAGAGAAAAACTGGCACACAATCCTAGAAATGTTGGCACCTCATGTCAAGACCTCTGAGCAAGTAGACCCTCTTAGTTTGCAGAAGAGGCAAATGACTCTTCTTCAGGGGATAAGTAGAAATGATTCTGTCCTTGGTTCTTATCCAGCTTTGGCGAAGCCTCCTTTTGTTCTTCTACCTTTAAGTACTCTGGATAGGCATTTTTCTGGCTTCTCATCAACTAGCTATTTGCCTCAAGAAAATGGCAAGAATTTGGGAAGGTGCCAGGGTAGAGCAAGTGACACTTTCTTTGCCTTTCCTCCCACGATAGCACACCAAATCTAAGAAGAGCTACCTAGAGGCTCTGTGCAGAACCTGGCATGGCTGAGCTCCAGACAACAGTCTGTCATCTGTGTGCCTTATGCCCAATATACCTGTAATGATTAAGGCATCTTCATTATGATGAATCTCCATAGTCAACAAGATTTGATTTTTTTTTTTGCCATGCCAGAGAATCATAGAATGGTCTCCACAACAAGACTCTATAGATCAACTGAAGTTTGAGAGATATTTGAGGGAGGGAAACACCTGGAGAAAAGAAAGAAGCAATTAATAATAAGTAACTAAAACAAAACCCAAAGATTAACTATTTTTACACCCAATTGTTTAAACTCCCTTCACTTAAATATAATATTCATAGAGCAAAGTAAATCAACCACAAATAATAACTAATAAGTAATTCTTTTCTAAGTGCAAAAGTTACCTGTACTTAAATGACTTGTAGGAACTGAGGACCAAAAAAGAATTTCTACTTGAAGATTTACAAGTGAGAATTGCGACACTTCTAGTCAAATGGCAATGGGTTAGGGGCTGAACTCATTAAACTGAATGTTAAATATTGATCTCTGGTACTCAGGTATTCATCCCATATAGTCTTCTCTCCAACAGAGTAATTTAGATTTTATACATGGTCACTTAGAGTCAAGAATATACCACAATTGATATCGTTCTCTATCTGAAATATTCTTCTGTTTTTGTTGTTTCAAAAGAAGGCATGCATTTTATTTACTTCATTGTGACTAAACAGCTCTCATTGTTTTGACTTAGTTATAGACACTTTACAAGGTTTTGCTTTGCTTTGCTTTGCTTTGCTTTGCTTTGCTTTGCTTTGCTTTGCTTTGCTTTGCTTTGCTTTGCTTTGCTTTGCTTTGCTTGCTTTGCTTTGCTTTGCTTTCTTTTTTAGAAATGACATTCTTGGCCAGGCAGAGGTGGTGCACACCTTTAGTCCCAGCACAGGGAGGCAAAGGCAGGTGGATCTCTGTGATTTCAAGACCAGCCTGGTCTACAGAGTGAGTTCCAGGACAGCCAGGGCTATCCAGAGAAACCAAGTCTTGGACAAAGAAAAAAGAAGAGGAGGTTGGGGAGAGAAGAGAAGGGAAGGAAGGGAAGAAGAAAATGGCAGGCAGGCCTATTCATACTTCTGTTTTTGTTAAATTTTGTTTTATGATATCCTTATTGTTTGAAAAATTTAAACATGCATATAATGTGTTTTGATCAAATTCGATCTCTCTTCACTCCCTTCCAATTCCTCCCCATTCCACCTCCTACTGTTTTTGCACCCAACTTCACCAGAGGAAAATGGACTCTTCCTACCCTAGCTACAATCAGTTTCCAGTAACTTCTCAGCTAGGGGTGGAATTCCAGAAACACCTTCCCCATCCATGCTGAGATTTTGGTTGGTTTGATCTTTTGCAGGTCTTGTGCATCTATATCTGCTTCAAAAGGGAGCTCTCAAATAAGGGTTGTGAGATGGATTAATCTCTGGATATAAAGATAAGAACTCTGGGAAGTTCACTACTATGGCCATTCAACAGAATAATAGTATTGGACGAGAGTAGCTCAATAGGTTGTGACCAAATGCCCCTACGACATAGGTAGCCAAAGGAATGGGCTTACTTGATTGTACTAACATGAGTTCCATCTTGTGGAGCATTCTTTAAATCCAGTCATAAAGTGGTTGTTCATTCCTATAATATTTGTGCAACTATTGCACCATTGGGGAAATCTTGATAATTCAGTTATCGTAGATTGCAGTCCATAGCCGAGTATCTGCTGATTGCCTCCCTCGGCCCCTAACACCACCACACACACAGAGAATTGAATAAAATCTTCCAGCAATATGAAAGCTAGTCAATAGGGATGAAATTTACAGGTCAGTACTAGTTTGATTTCCCTATGCCTCATGACTAAGGTAAGTAGTGCTTTAACAACAGAGTATTAGGTTTTTACCAACAAGTTCTAGAGGGTGGCTGTCTTAGTTAGGGTTTTACTCCTGTGAACAGACACCAGGATCAAGGCAACTCTTATAAGGACAGCATTGAATTGGGGCTGGCTTACAGGTTCAGAGTCCATTATTATCAAGGTGGGGACATGGCAGCATCCAGGCAGGCATGGTGCAGGAGGAGTTGATAGTTCTACATCTTCATCTGATGGCTGCTAGCAGAAGACTGACTTTCAGGCAGCTAGGATGAGGGTCTTAAAGCCCACACCCACATTGACACACCTACTCCATCAAGGCCACACCTTCTAATAGTGCCACTCCCTGGGCCAAGTATATCCAAACCATGACAGTAGGCAAAATCAATGTCAACAACTCATCATGGTTGGGGTACTTATCAGAACCCTGAAATACTTTTTGATCAAAGTCGGCATATATAATTACATAAAATAACATTAAGAAAGTCTAACCATCAGAGTAACTGGTATTTATACCATATAAGTAACAGAGGATAAGGTGCATATGGTACCTGCCCCACTACCCATAATTTCTTCTCATACAGAAGTCATATACTATGGTTCAAATTTAGAGGTGGTAACAGTTTGTTACTTTATTATTGCTGTGACCAGATACCTGATAGGAAGTAAGTTAAAGGAGGAAGGGTCTGTTTTGACTAACAGTTTGGGGTACCATCCATCATGGCAGAGAAGGTATAATGGTAGAAACTTTAGGCAGCTTTTCACTTAGCATCAGCAGTCAGGAAAGAGAGAGAGAGAGAGAGAGAGAGAGAGAGAGAGAGAGAGAGACAGAAAGTCAGAAACAGAGAGAGACAAGAGACAGGCTGGTAATGTACTTTGTTTCTCTATTTAACTCACTCTGGGACTCAAGGCCATGAAACAGTGCTGCCCATATTCAGGATGGTTCTTCCAATGTCTGTTGAAATCCTCTGGAAATTCTTTCAGGGAAATTCAAAGGACCATCTCCATGGGGATTCTCAATCCTGTCACGCTGGCAATTTTACTTTCATCAAGGTGTACAGTTAATGATTGATCCACTTTGCTATATAAATGTTCTATTTAAGTAAAGGCAGTTTACACAACAGGAAAAAATAGCTCCAGATAAATGTTACAGTCACTGTGCCCATCCCAAATCCAGGCAACATCGAAGATGCCAAGTAATTTATTCAAAGTTAAAGAGATGAAATTGCTGACATCACTGCTTCCATGACTATGGTGAACAGGGCACTTCTTCAGTTGAACCAAGTGATAAGGGCTTTGCAAGAACTAATTTTCACCTGAATTGTGCTCTCTGGAGTTGCAGGAACATTATCAAGCTACCAGACTCCATAATTGTGAAGTAGGAAGATCCAAATCTACAGTTTCCCTGAAAGCAGACAGAGGAGAGATGACTGCCATGGAAAGTAGCAACATTGCTAGTGCTGGAGTGGCCAGATGTGCGCACACAGATGTGGACCCTGGAAGCAAGGAGAACTGAGTAGCCTCGGCTCGGTTCCGTTCAAAAAGAAAATCAGCTCCACAAATCTCATGGAGGCTTGCTAGTGAGAGATGCCCAACCATGCACATGCCCTGAAAGGTGCCAAAATAAGAGTCAGCTTTGAGTGTGCTTTAGTTACAAGTTCCTGGTTTAGTACCAATTGCACCAGGCTGGTGAAAGGCTCTACATAGTTCTGTTTCCCTCTTCCTATGTGTCAGCCATGGAAGGACTAAAAATGGCAGCTAGATACAGGACTGGGAGAAGCAGGGAAGGAAATTAAAGGAGGGGAAACAAAGACTAAGGAGGACAGCACCCGTGCTACTCTGTCTGTCCCCTATCCTTGCCCCTGTCTCTGTTCCGGTCAGAAGTTGACTTGCATAAGGGTAGAATGGAAAGGTGCTTAAGATTGAATCCTCAGGTTAGACTGGATGAGGTATCTTATTTATTGAAAGTAGATTACACTTGAGGCTAGAGAGGAATGAAAGCCTACGGGGTCTGCCTGAGATTTCATCCAGGAAGGAGAGTGTTCTGAGAAATCCTGTTGGAGAAGAAGATAGGGAACAGATATCTTCTGGAATATTGATTTTTTTGTTTGTTTGTTTTTGAGAGACAGGGTTTCTCTGGGTAGTCCTGGCTGTCCTGGAACTCACTCTGTAGACCAGGCTGGCCTTGAACTTAGAAAGCCGCCTGCCTCTGCCTCCCAAGTGCTGGGATTACAGGCATGTGCCACCACGCCCGCCTACACAGCGGACTTTCTTTTTTTTTCTTCTTTTATTTTCTTTTTTCTTTTTTTGGTTTTTTCCAGACAGKGTTTCTCTGTGTAGCCCTGGCTGTCCTGGAACTCACTCTGTAGACCAGGCTGGCCTYGAACTCAGAAATCYGCCTGCCTCTGCCTCCCAAGTGCTGGGATTAAAGGCGTGTGCCACCACCACCCGGCTCAGATATCTTCTTATACCCCACAAATCAAACACATATTATAATGTATGTGTGTCACAAGCCTTTGTTGGCTTGTGACTTCAGGTAAGATAGCAGTCCCTTTGATTTTATATTAGGGTACCAACTTGGTCCAATTTAATTACTGAAATTAGTGGCCCTGGAAATATCCCCTTTCAAGAGATTTTAGTGGCAACTCCTCGTGGTGTTGCTTCCTGGGCGCTCCTGATGATGTCTCTCTGTTTCTCCTGTCCCCGTTTCTTTATCTGCACCTTCTCCACACACCATCTTAGAAGATGAAGGAGTGATCTGGTTTGAAGAGCTCAGCAGTACTGAAGACTGGAGCAAGGAATGGAGAACCCCAGGAATGGGATGGTGGGGCCAGAAAGGTGCTTTTCATAGACTCAGTCAAAACTTCCTGAACCTCTTGAAGAGACAGCCTCTTGGAGGGTGGGAGTATGAGTAGGGATAGAAACCATCAAATGCCATTGAAACTGGGAGACTTTTGGTACATTAAATAAAGTTTAGCAAGAATCTTGGCGGTTAATTACTAATCTACTACCTAAGGACTTTCAAGGTTGATCAAAGGAAGAATGTTAATTGCAGATAAGGCCTTTCCCAAACACTCAGGTACTGCCCAGTGTGTGCACACTACTTAAAGACAGGAAAAAGCAATTTCAATCAGAAAAACACAATACTAGGTAGCACTCACCATGTTGATTGCTTTGCACTTGGCCTATCCAGAACACATTTGTAGGAATCAATTTAACCCTTCCAGCAAGCCCATAAGATATTAGTATTACCATTATATGACAGAGAAAAGGTAGCATAAGCTGATAAAGGAGCTTCCATGTTGTATAAACAGAAGGCCACCTAAATCAGGCACCCTAGCAACATTTGCACTGTTAAATCACTACTTTTCAGAAAAAATTTTAGAAAAACAAATGTATATTCACATACACGGGTAAAATTTGAAAGGGAAGTCAACCCCAAAGCTCAGAACTCCAAACTTCAAAACACATCCATAATCACTCCTATTGCTACCACTGAACGTCACTTACTGGCACAGTTTGTGACTTTAGGGGACGAGATGATGTAACCACATAAGCAGTGACTGTAAAGAGTCTAGCCTTCCCATAGTTCTCATCTGTCCCTGCTCCTGAGAATAAATAGCAAGTTCCCACATAGACTCATTCTTAAATGCCGCAGAGCAAGCCTGCCAAGGTTGTTCTGACACACAGCTGACTGGTGGCCGCTACCTCCAAGCTCCATCAGCCTGACTCATCAAGTCCAATCCTATCAGAGCAGTGACCTGCCAAATACACCATGATCTCTCTCCTTTGAAAACAAAGGTTCGAATGAGTTTACAGAGCGCCAACAACACATGGCATCAACACAACTTTGTCAAAATGAAGGCCAGGCTCTCTCTACTTGGAATTCAAATAATGCAAAATCTAACTGTGCTTACAGAAACCGTGAAAAGAAGGGAAACCCTTGCTTAGCCCTAGCCTTCTGCATGTGGGACTCTCCTAAGTGTTTCCTTGGGTGTACTTTCTCCTTCATCCTAGGCAAGTCCCTCAGAGGAGGTTTTATTTATTTTATTCTTTACTTGTTTTGTTGTTGATGTTTGCCTATTGGAGAGGTCGTACTAACAACCCAGGATGGACTCAAAGTTCAAATCCCTCAGCCCTAGCCTTTGGAGAGCAGCTAGTATGGGAAAACCATTCTTGGCCTTGAGGGAAATATGACATACTAGGAGATAGCGTCAGAAAGGCCAAAGGTTGTCACATGACCACTGATCCCTAGACTTCCTTTTTCTCCCGTTTATTTGTATTTTGTGCATGTGTGTGGTCTGCATGTGTAACGGTTGGTGTGCAAGGGTGCTCGCTTGCTATAGTATGCATGCACGCAGAGGTCAGGGGTCAAGCTCAGGTGTCAGTTCTCACCTTGCACCTTGTTTAGAGGCAGACTCTCTTGCTGTTTTGCGGCTGTGTTGTATACTCCATGCTGGTCCACCAGCTTCTGGGAGATTCTCCTGTCTCTGCCTCCCATCTCATCACAGGGATGGCTGGATTACAGATACCACTGTACCCAGCTTTTTATAAGGATTCCTGGGATCCAGACTCAGGTTATTAGGTTTTCGTGCCAAGTGCCTTTACTCACCAAATCATCTCCTCTGCAGTTCCACATTTCTGTGGACTGTGGACCTTGTGCTAATAGAGGTAGCCTCCAGAAACAGAAGATCTTAAAAGAGATAGCCCCTATGGTCCCCCTACTTGAATCCCCCATGTATGGAATCATTGTATCTCATGGAAGCCATCCCTAAGGGTTGGGAAGATCACGGAGCTTTAAAAAATACATCATAAACATAACTAGTGGTGTATACATTTTGGGGGGGTTGGTTTTTGGTTTTTGGTTTTTTGAGACAGGGTTTCTCTGTATAGCCCTGGCTGTCCTGGTACTCACTCTGTAGACCAGGCTGGCCTCAAACTCAGAAATCCACCTGCCTCTGCCTCCCAAATGCTGGAATTAAAGGTGTGTGCCACCAGTGCCCAGACTGGTGTATACTTTTAATCCTAGCACTCCGGAGGCAGAGTCAAGCAGATCTCTGAGAGTTTGAGGCCACCCTAGACTTCATAGAGAGTTCCAGGACAGCCAGAACTATTACACTGAAAAACCCTATCTCAGAAAAAATCACAAACTCAAGTATAAAGGTTTAAATAGTAAGAAACAGTTTAAAAATATATAGGGACCATTCTGTGACATTGGAGTAGACAGATTTAAAGGTGAGCTAAGCGTGGTGGAGACTACATAAAATCACAGTACTCAGAAGCCTGACACAGGAAGACAGAGCATTTGAGACCAGCCTGGGCTATATGTTGAATTCAAAGGCAGCATGAAATAGATAATGAGAATCTGTCCTTCCCCGAAATATTGCTGAATGACAATGAAAATATAAATGATAGACAATTTTTAAAAGATAAATTGGTTCGCATAAAAATGTGAAACTTCACCTCTTCAAATGACAGCTTTAAAAAAATATCCACAAACCAAGAGGAAATATTTATGCTACATATATTTGACAAAAGACTTGTATCCAGAATACAGATCCCTTAAAACTCAACAATAATGCAAGACTACCTAGTAAAAATGGTAGTATAAAAAACTACTTGATTATAGACACATCTGCAGGCAACAATGCACATAACCAATCAGTACATGAGCAGAACTGTTGATAATCTTTATCAATATGCAAATGAAGCCCAGAGTAATGGTTCTAAAATGCAAAGGCCTTAGCTGAGAATAAGCCTTAGTGGTCAAGCACTTGCCTAGCATATGTGGTCCCAGAGTTGAATCTCTAGTACTGCAAAGAGGAGAGGAAAGAAGGGAACTGGAGAAAGACCTAACACTATCAACTTTTGACCAGAGTATAAAGCAAATAGATTCCCTACATGGCTGGCAAGTCTATGAAATGGTGCAGCCTCTTTTGAGACCAGTTTTGTAGCTGTTCATCAAGTTAAATATGACTGAGTCACGCCACTTCTAGGCACTTACTCAAAAGAAATAAAATATATATGGATGCAGGAAGCCTTTAATCAGAGGCTTAATTTACAATGGAATGTGTGAATAGAAGCTTTATTCATAGCACCCAAAGATTAGCAACAACCCAAATGTCTACCAACAAGAGACTAGATGAACACATTTTCATGCACTTATACAGTAAAACACCATTCAGCAATAAAAGGGAGAACACTCTGCAGGCATGCAGAACCCTGGATGAATCTCCCAATAATTATGCTGAGTGAAAGAAACCAGACAACAGGAAAGTCTACAGTGTAGGATTCCATTTATATCGTATCACATCATATCATATTCGAAAGCAAACAAAACTAATCCACAGTGACAGAAAGCAGATCAGTGGGTGCCTGGGACTGGAGGGAAGCATTAGGTTGCCTGCAGATGGACACGAGGAAATTAAGTGTAGGACCAGGAATTTCGTACCTGTTGGCTGCAGAGGTTATACCTACCACACTTGGCTGTGCACACTTGGCTGTGCACACTCGACAAAGCCCCTTGAACTGCACGCTTCAAAATGTCCGACTTTGGTTTGCGTGCATCACACCTCAGCTATGTTAGGAAGGTTTGTTTGTTTGTCTGTTCGTTTGAGACTCTGGCTGGACATGAACTTTCTAAGCTGTGGAAGATATCCTGCAAGTTCTGATCCTCCTGCCTCTACTTCTCTAGAATTTGGATGACCAGCTAAGCCACCACACCCGGCTTCTGGAAAAGTGAATGTTTAAGCAAATGTTTAGATAATGGGAAGGTATTTGGAGCACAAGGAAGAAGAATTTAAAAATGCACTGCTGAAAGTGACGAAGTAAGTTTGACCTCAGAAAAGGCAAGAGCTTCCGGTTCTGGATGACAACCTGACTCTGCCATTTGTCACCCGGGCCAGCCAGTCAGTGAGGCTTTGGGCAATGAAATTAACTCCCCTTATCCTCCATGTCAAGCAGAACAGCAACAACGAGGGATTTATCTCCAGCAATAGCTTCCATGGTCCCTGACTGCTCTCAAGATGAAAGAGCATCCAGAGCTACCAACTGCTTCTGCAGCACAGAACCTCATGCTCTCGCTGACTGCAGCCTCCAGACTCCTGAGCTGGGAAGGGTAGACTTCTGTGAAACATGTGGTTGGAGTGAAGTATAAACAAGTCCTAGCCCTCTCAGGTCCCTGGAGACAGGGGAGGTCCTCTTTCTCAGTAGAATGCATGACAGTTTCTCTCACAGGAAGGACCTCATCTCTTCAAATTTGGGAAATCTGTGCCTGTATGTTGGTTCTGACTATCGAAGTCTCCTATTGCAAAGGTCACTGCTAGAAGATGCAGGTTGTTAAGTCCTTTCTTCCGTTGACCATTCATCCATTCATCATTCATTGAAGAATCATCTTTGAACACTTGCTCTGTGCTAAGAGAGAAAAAAGGATGGAGGAAGGGAGGGAGGGAGGGAGGGAGGGAGGAAGGAAGGAAGGAAGGAAGGAAGGAAGGAAGGAAGGAAGGAAGGAAGGCAGGCAGGCCTGGGAATTCTGTCCACACTTACAAAGTACAAATAAGTAGAAACACCCCCAGCTCCTTGCCTCCTGTGTGTTCTAAGATTTTCACTTTACTGTCCCTAGAGCTGCCCCAGAGACAGACAGCTACAAAGTCACCCTCCCTTTGAGGGACATGGCTTAACAATGCTTCCTTCTTCTGTAATACTTACCCTGGAAATGCTTCCTTGTCAATTGATTTCCCATAAATCTTCACTCTGGGATCTTATACTGGGAAACTCGGCCTAAGACATGTTCCAGTTGTGGAGCATTGAGATTGGGCTATAGTGGCCCCAGCAAGGGAAACTTGGGTCACTAGAGACGTCTAAGAAAGAGAGAAATTGGTATGGGCCTCTGTCTGTCTGTCTGTCTGTCTGTCTGTCTGTCTGTCTGTCTGTCTCTGTGTCTGTGTCTGTCTCTGTGTCTGTGTGTGTGTGCCTGTGGGTGGTGGGTAGAAGTAATAACAGAATCATAAACAAAGGGAGGAATGATCCCTGAAGCTCCAAGTTGTTTTAACAAATTTATCTGAAGCACAGTTCCTGCAAACAAAGCAAGCCACACAGGATGTGGGCAGACATGTTAGAGATATCAGAAGATGATGTACTGAAGATCAAGGGCACATTAAGAACTTTATCATAAGGGAAGTAGTGAGCTCCTGGTAGTGCCAAGGTCAGATTTGCTCCCTAGGAAGATAAGGCTGCAATGTGAAGAATGTGTTTGTTGAATCGGAGTAAGACAGGAGTCTGAGAACAGTATCCCAGACTTTTAAATCACAACTAAAATGAGACCATCAGAATAGACTAGAAATCCATGAATGAGTTAAAAGAAGTGCTCTAAAGTCATAATCTGAAAAAGACTTGAGTTTTCTTTGATTACGTGATTCCACATTGAGGAGAGTATAGGTAAAAAAAGAGGGAGGCAAGATGATTTGTGAATATTGTCATTGGTCCGATTGCCTGGGAAGGAAACTATCATTTAGACACTGATATGCAGCCTTGACCATTGTTAGGGAGCAACGGAAGGAGAATTTGAGCTGTGATTAAAAGTAAAAGAAAAACCCAAGCATTGATAAGAGATCCAGGACATCCGAATTCTTCTCTAACTGGGTCCCACCAAAGCCACAGGGGAATTTATTGCTGGCAGCAATCCTGTTTTGTTTTGTTTCCATTGAAATTTTGAGCTCCCTTATTCTGACACTGCTCGCTATGACAACTCGAAGACCAAACGGAATATGTTGGGAGTGCTAACTGTGTAAGAGCAGCCTGAGAATTAGGGGGCAGTTCTCAGGACCCCAGGATGGAAGGGATATTTAATCATTCCTGGGCTCAGTGATGGGTCTGGAAAATATATAGAGGAGGCCAAGCCACTTGCCTTTGTGCCATAAGACTGCCTCCATTAAAATGTCATTCAGCTAGAAGAGGCAGAAAGAAAAACAAACCTTTCAGCTGTAATTTTGCACTGGGCTTTTTACATGTAAATCAAGGGGATACAAATGGCTTTCTCCATCAGTCATAAGTGTCAAAGGCTCCGAGGTCCACAGTTATTATTCTGCTGTATTTACCCATTGACCATTGCAACATCCAATCAAGTTGCCTCCACAAAGTATGGTTCTGAGTCCAAGTTGCAAGTTCAACCACTTGAAATGTTTGACTTGTGTGGTGCCATGAAATTTCAAAGACTCCTACAAAGGAGGGGTGATCCTCAAGGTTGGACTGAATTGGGGTATTGTGGTTATTGAATCTGACTTTGTTTATTCTTCAAAACACCTCTTGCTATAATCAAATTGCCCTTTGTCCCTTAAGGGACAAAATGCAGTTCATGCACATCTAAGGAAGGGTTAAGAGAGACTTGGAAACTTTGGCACAGTCTAGAAATGAGCAGTGCTAACAGTAGCCCCTGCAAACAATGGATGCTTAATATATATCTGTGCAGTAGCTGCTTCAGATGATACTCTATAGGCAAAACATACTTGGGAAAGTCAGGCTGAAATGGCCAGTATGTTTATCCCCATCTTTACTAGATTATAAAATCCTAGATTGTAAAGATTATAATCTCTACATCTGCCTCCCACCCTATACCTCCTATGGTGACCAATTCACATGCATGTGTATTCCAGAGCATATTCTAGATAATTTTTGGAGAGGGGATCACAGATATAAAAGAAAAGCGCAGAACACTGTATTGTTCTCCCAACTTTCCACTGCTGAGTAACAGTTTTCCCAACCAGAAAATAGATAAATCACCTCCCCCCTCCCCCCGCCTGTTTACAAAGTGCTCGGGTAAGACAACTGGAAACATAATCAAAAGTTTATCAAGTGAGATCTCTCAACTAGAATAAAAATTATACCATGACGTTTGGAGAAAACTCAATATTTTGTTAGTCAAATTCCATCGAAATTATACTTAGGTACATTAACTTAATTTAAAAACTAGTGGCAAATTTTATTACTATTTGACACATAACTGCTCTGCATAATCATTCAATCAGAGCTCCCCTGAAACAAATTAATGCTGATGCAACCTAATTTTTTTTAAATTTGAAGTAGTTCAAGAATACAGAGAAGTATGAAGAATAATCTAACAAACAGCCCCACACCTGCTCCCCAGCTCTGTTCTGCAGTGACACTTTCATATCCTTCCTTCATACACGCTCTTCAGAACCAAAAGGTAGATGTGGACCTCCGGGCAGAGTTGCTCCTTCTGGGCCTTCCCCTCTTTTCCCAAGCCACATGCTCTTATATTTTTTTTTCTGTTTTAGCCACACTGACAGTACCCCCACCTCACGAGCCCAAGTCTCTGAAAAGACTTCCCACAAAACCCTTGAAAGTCCATTTGACTCTTATAGGTAAAGGAATTGGGAAAGGAGATAAACACCTCTGAGAGAGAGA
>BDUI01002454.1:46007-57831 GCA_002335545.1 Apodemus speciosus | reverse complement strand
CACACACACACACACACACACACACACACACACAATTACACACACCACAATTTAAAATAAAATATTTTTAAAAAATTAATGTAATTAAATTCATTGCAGAAACTTGAAATGAGACACCAAAAAATAGAAAAATAGTTTAAGAAAATTAAGATGCCCATGATGTCATTATCATAAGGTAATCACATTAATATTTTATAGTACTTCCTTGTGTTCTGTTATTCTATTTTTCAAAGACATAAAATTGGAGTCCTACGCCAGGACTTTATAGGATTTATTTTTATAATACTTTGGTTTTATATCTTGCTTTTCTTCTCCCTCTTAAAATTACATTTCATAAGTGTTTTTCCACAGCATGGGGAATAGTAGCTTAATAGTCCATCTTATCTATCCCTAGCACTACAAAATAATAATAATAAATAATTCTTTTATCTGGTCTGCTCTAGGTTAGCTACTTTCTCTATTGTTAGATATACTTTGTTTCCAATTCTTTGCTAAGTACAGTCAGTCCCTCTTTAAACTTCAGTGGTCAAGGATCACTGCTTCCATTTGAGAGCTTTGGATCTCTTAAATCATTGATATCACAAGGGCAGAGATGATGTTTGATTGGTTCACCCAAATTTATATCTGAGACGGAGTAGCCATTGTTGAATAGGTGAATGACTTTCTCATTCATTCTTTAAAGTATCAAATCTCCGGAAAGGAAATGCTCAAACCAACGGGCAGGAGCATATCGAAAGCCCTAAAGAGAAGTTGCCAGCTGCTTCCGGACAATTGTGTGCACACCGCTCCCAGCAGAGTCCAAGACCCTCCATCCAGACCCCGTGCTCCCTCCCTAGCCTCCTCCATCCCTGTGAGTCCCTCCTTCCCCCCACATCCTGATTGCTGGACCTCAAGAGCATCTTAGAAAGCAGAGGAACTGGCAAGGCTGCTTTGAGGGTCTTCCATGGCATCTGGAGCTTCCCTTCCTCTGGAAAAGCGAAGAAATCCTTTAACATCTTTCATAAAAACCCATGTAGCCTTCTTTCACTTAAAAAAAAATGTGATTCCTCAACAACACCCACCACAGAGAATACTTCAGTGTACTTTAAATGCCCTGAAAGTGTCTCTAGTCACTTTACTAGGATCCGAGGACTCTTCTTATTGTCTCACCAATTATTAAAATATTTCATCTTTAAAATAAAAATTAAACCGTGCATTCCTTTTGAAGGGGGAGGGCAGAATTAACAGTAAAATAGGCAAGAGAAGTGACTGTGGGTGCAATCTGATATAACTCTTCAGATTTAGGTCTTTAAAGTGACTTAAAACATCTAGTGAGAGAAGTGGTCTCAAAATCTAAAGTAGATCGCGATGGACTAGAGAGCCCCTGACGTCTAACCCTGTCCTCCACGTTTGAGCACACACCCCTCCCCCCACCCTGTCCTCCACATTTGAGCACACACCCCTCCCCCACCCATACACACACTATAAGCAAAAAAAAAAAAAAACTTTTTCTCAAAATTTCCATATAGTTCCTACAGCTGCTGAGTCCAAGGCTGGCTGGTATGTTTATTATTGGTGCAGAACAGAAGGGCTTCTTATTAACAAAGAGCATAATCCTAGCAAATAATCCCTCAAAGGGCTTTGCTGATCCAGCTGCGGAGTGTTCCTATGACAAAGAGCCTATCTTCTAGATTCTTCCCGAGGTGCTGTTCATTTCCACCAGGCTTTTGCAGGGTGAGGAGGGTACAGAAGAGAACGGAGCCTCACTCTCCAGGAAGGTCTAGCCTCAAGGTCAAGTTGCTGGTGATTGCAGAAGTCTCCACGAGGCTCATGTGCAGCCTGGGACGTGATCTGGGCCTGGCCTCTGAGGGGACACAGCCTCCTCTGCACAGAGGCTGGTCTTACTAGAGACAGCACCCCATATTGTCACTTGGCAAATGGTTCCTCCAAATGCACTAACACACAGGGACACAGTTATACCCACAAAGTATGTACCTGCCGGTCTAAAGCTTTTCAACATCTTTCTTTTATAAATGTATTCTAAATTTTGTATTCCACCATAAAGGCTGTTTTTAAAAGTTAACTTTAGACTCCATTTAGTACAATTTAAGAAAACAACTGCTCAAAAGTCTTCACCAAACACAGAGGTGGCACTTGAGTAGTTCAGCTCAAAACACAGACTCTGTGGTATATGTGAGACTGGCTGTGTACCTCTGTCTATGGGCTGCTGCCCCCCCTCCCGCCGCCAGGTACATTCAAATGGCTTCTCCCATGAGCAACCATGTGACAAAAGCTTCAAAAGGAGTGCAGACATTAACTTAATAATGGTTACAGCTCAGCCTGGGGAGATGGCTCAGTGGTTAAGCACAACATTACCCTTCCGGAGAACCTGAGTTTGACTCCCAGCCCCCACATCACCTGATTCATGTCCACTTGTGATTCTAGCTCCAGGAACATCCACCCCTGGGCTCTTGGGCAAAGTGCCTCGACCCACATAGAGACATATACATGTAATTAAAAATAATAAAGCGACAGTTTAAATAAGGATTCCAGCTCACCTGGGCAGTCCTGGAGACACCGATTCCTGTAAAAATGAGCTTACAAGCAACTAATGGGGTTGCTAAGCACCCCACTAAAAATCTATATCAATCTCCAATTAGAATATTGGATATTCTAATTGGAATTTGGAAGGACTGGGTATGGTGGCCTATTCCTTTAACCCAATGCAAGGTAAGGCAGAAGATCTTTGTGAGTTTGAGACCAACCTGGTCTACAAATCAATTTCCAGACCAGACAGAGCTATACAGTGAGACCCTGTCTCAAAACAAAACAAAACAAAGACCATAGAATATATTTTGGGAATAAATTGCATACCTCTCCTGTGGATTTGCATAACACACACACACAAACACACACACACACACACACACACACACACACACGCATAACTGGGTATTTCCAAACCCCCCAGTTTAACAGATTTAACTGGTGCACAGAGGTCAAAAAATATTTCTGTACTCAGAGTTCAAAGATGTAGCTCAATTGTTGAATGTGTCCATGTGTGCTTTGCAAGTGTGAAGTCCTACATTCGCACAGCACCACAAAACATAAATGAAAGACTTAATTTTAAAAATCTGTACCCCAAAACTTTGACCAGTTCTCAGATCCCTGTCACTGGGGAAGCAAATCACTGACAGACACACTGTGTGATCATGGACACAAATGCACCGCCTCACTGGCTCAGCCTTGACAGAGGAAGAAGAAAAAGAAGCAGAAAGAAAAACTGTAACATAAATAAATGGCTAAGAGTTAGGGCAAAGCAGATAGGTTGGGAGTCAGATCTTGGTCTTATTAAACCTTTTTTAAAAAACCAATAAATATGATATTTATTGATATCGAGATAATTTTTATTACTTCCACAGGAGAACAAAAAATAAGTTAAGGATGGCTCTGGAAACATGGCCTAATGCTTTCCAAAGGAAAATATTCCATTGTAGAATGGGCCAGACAGTGTCTTGGGAAGACACAGATGTGTATTTCAAATACTGTCCACAAGATGGCAGCAGCATCCTCAGGTTCTCAGTTGGCACAAAAGGCATTCCATTCAGTCTGCATTCCCGGGAACCCCACCCAAGACAGGCATCTCGGGGACATATTTTAAGTGGAAGGTGACCAGCACCGCCGCAGCTAAAGGATGCCCTTTCTTCTGGAATGCTCTGGAAGTTTACGACTAGACAAACAAAAATGCTTCGGTCTTGAGGAGAAAAAAAAACACAAACAAACAAAAAACGGGAAACCACCCATTCATTCAAGTATTTCCTCGTGAAGGAACTGAGATCCCGCTGAATTCCACGTTTCCTGCACAGAGGTGCAGCAGGGATCCGTTCCCGCGGCCTCGCAGTCGGTTTACACACAGTCTACCAATTCAGAAAGGTCTTCCATCCAATTAAAACTACTCACCGTCCTRCAGACTGCAGGCAGAGCAGTGAAGGCTGGAAACCTGGTACCCCGAGAACAGCAGAGAGTTCAAAGGGAGAGAACCCGTGGAGTTAAAGCAAGACTGCGGGTTTGCCCACCTGTAAAACGACTTAAGTTCTTTCTTCCTTTTTTTCTTCTATAGCCTGCTTGAAGTTAAAAATCTGAGCCGGCTAATGGAAGCTGCCACCTGGAATGTCTGGGSCGGTACTGCAAGGTTACATTCCAGGCTCCGAGCAGAAAAATGTCAGCAATTTGCCTTTTGTCAACTGCAAATTAAAGTAATTTCCACGCAGAAGGTTTCTCCTGCTGGCGGTGAGCACCCAAAACACTCCTAGGGCGTTTGCGGCAAGCCGTGACCTGTCTCTCCCATCCCCAGGGCCACCACACCTGAGGTTGGAGGCACCTCGGAGCTGCAAAGAATGGCTGTCTTCCCTCTGAAGTGCCAAACCAGACGGGCATTAGTGGGGTACAGAGCACATCTTCTTAGCCCCRTACCTTTCCGGTAGCACTTTCTAGAGCGTGGGGGGAGGGGCGGGATGGCGCTCAAGGGTTCCATAGAGAGGTGGGTCTGTTCGCTGTCCTGTCATACCCGGCCTGTGATGAAAGGTTTGGACAGACTGGTCCTGATGTAGACACAGCATCCAATCCTCTGTGGTGAAAGAGACGCTACAGTCAGCACAGATGAAGGATCTTTGGAGCCAAAAAAGAGTGGGGTCATTTGTCAGCCTCCTGGCTCCCTCGCCCCCTAACCCCATACCCCGCAGTCCACTACAGAGGTGAATAGTGAGACTATCCTCACGCAGACTACTCTGAGCTTAGAGGCTGGAAATTACTTTGGCTCTGCACTTCCCATGCACCAGGGAGGGAAGCCAGTCCCTACTGTTCAGATGAACTGCAAATGAATGGTCAGTGTCTTCACAGGCAGACAGCATGCTTAGCTGGCCTGTCAGGTCACTAAAATTACTACACACACACACACACACACACACACACACACACACACCATTCTGTATCCAATGCCAGCCTGACCGGGGACCTCGAAAATTCCGGAATCAAGAACCTCCCAATCCTGCACTTCTGGATGCATGTCACTTCGATCGAGTCCCACACTTCATGGCCAGCACGGGGACYCTGTCATTTGTCCTAACCTGTGACCTTTCTGGGTCTCCTTTTCCTGGTCTGTCAGGTCAGAAGACCTGAGATCTCTTTCAGCTGAGACCCCTCTCAGGGCTACAATTTATGACCCTGCGCACTGGAGTGGGGGAGTTGGGGGGGGGGGTCAGGCTTTCAAAATCTTTGCCTTGCTCCCTTTCCCCATACACACAGTGGGGGCTTTGCAGATAAGGAAAACAAGATTTAGAGATAAGAATCCAGGACTTCTCCAGGCACGCACAAATTGAAAGCCATCACTAGAAAACAAGTGGAGTGTCACTTTTGAGCCTTTASAGGTTAATGAACAAAATACCAAAACTGAGTGGTTTATAAGCAACAGAAATTTGTATCTCACGGTTCTGGGAGCTGGGAAGTCCAAGGTTGGGGGGAGGGGGCATTTCTCTGTGTCTGGTGAGAGTTTGTTGATAGAGTGTTTGAGCAAAACATAAGGAGTCCAGAAGACTCTGTTCTGTTCCAATTCCAATATCTCAATTAATGGGATAGGAAGGAGACTTGATCAATGTTATCAGAGAGGGACAAGAAACAAAGGGTACAGTGACCCCATGCCTATCTTTTGGATATCAGCATGAGATTTGGGTTTAAATGGTACAATCCTGGTGAGGGTCAAATAACACGGGAAATTAAGCAGCCCTGGTCAGAGTGTGGTCTGGTGGGTCACTGGCATCTCTGCTCCTGCAATGTGGTCTGAGGCAGCCCTTATTGCTTGACAGATGCCTGTCTTTCCTTCGGAGATGATTAGCCCTGCTCCCAAAAGCCTTGCTTTCAAGGATAATCACCCTCATCTGGGACAGTGTGGCCTGCAAGCCTCTGCTGTTTCTGGAATCTACGGTGATTGCAGGGTTAGAATTTGGGCTGGAGACCTTCAGGCACCTTTTGGAGGTCTGGACCGGGGCATTGTAAGATTCCTCTGTTAGTCTTATCTTTGAGTTTTCAACCCGGAGGGGCTCAGATAGGCAAGTATCACTGGTTCCCAGATAGATGCTCTGTGAGTGATTAGCGTGCGTGCGGATGTGCTGAGGTAAACGCGCGTGACTCAGGGCAGAGGAGTGAGATTGGAAATGAAGACAAAGCTGCCTTTACTCCATCCCGCGCCCCCTTGTGCACCCCAGATGAGGGGTCAGTCTTTCCGCAAACGTGACTTCTGAGTAAGCACCCTTACAAATCAGCTTCCTGGTTCAAAGGTTGCATTTTTACTACCGGGCCACTAACCCCATTCACGAGAGGAAGAGCCCCTCCCCCCTCTGGCCTTACTTGCAGATACCCTTGTGTCAGGGGTTGGGTTTCAACATGTAGATTTTTGGGAGACGTGAGCGTTCAGTTGATAACGCCCACTATCAAAGCTCCAGTGTTTCTCAGCTTCTAAAATGAGCCATCATCATGCTCTCCACTGTCCATGCCATTGCTTCTAGAAAACTTCAGAACCTAAGTAGTGTCAATGTCCTCTGGCCCCTTGACCTCTGGTCCTCTAAGGTCCTGTAATTTTGAATCGTGCCTCTCTAGCCCAGACACCACTCACGTCCTATGAAGAAATTCTTACCTCCAAGACTTAGAGCGCTAAACCCATAACTCCCTGTCACTCTAGCCCTGAACCACTTGCTTATCATGGGTACCACAACCTCTGGTTGTCTCAGCCTAACCACCCGGAGCTCCAGAGGGTGTTGGATCCTCTGAGAGTTACCTCAGATGGTTGAGAGCCTCTGTGTTGGTGCTGGGAATCAAACCTGGATTTTCCTGAAGAGCAGCTAAGTCTTCTTCTTCTTCTTCTTCTTCTTCTTCTTCTTCTTCTTCTTCTTCTTCTTCTTCTTCTTCTTCTTCTTCTTCTTCTTCTTCTTGGCAGGGTTTCTCTGTGTAGCCCTGACTGTCCTGCTGTCCTGGAACTCATTCTGTAGACCAGGCTGGCTTCGAACTCAGAAATCCGCCTGCCTCTGCCTCCCAAGTGCTGGAATTAAAGGCATGAGCCACCACTCTTAACTACCAAGCCATCTCATCAATCCTTCTCTTCCCCCCTTCCTCCCCACCCTTTCTCTTTTGAGACAAGGTCTCACTATGTAGCCCTGGCTAGCCTGGAACTTTCTATGTAGACCAGGCTGGCCAACCCTCCTGACTTTGCCTCCTAGTGCTGGGATTAAAGGTGTGTGCCACCATACCCAGCTTGGCTTGGCTTTCTTTTAAGACAAGGTCTCACTATGTAGCCCAGACTAGCCTCAACTTCACTGTATAGCCCAAGTTTAGCCTCGGATTTCTGGCAATCCTACTGCCTTCGGCTGCTGAATCCTGGGGTTATAGGCACACACCACCTTACCCCGTTTGGAAGCCGGTCCTCCAGTCCTGACTTCCCAGAAATCTAGTGGCCTTCTCACTTCTTCCAAGTCACCTAAAAGGTGGAAGAAATGGCAACCAGAGGGACCAAGAAGAATGTGAAAGCCCAGCCTTGCTGGGTGCCCCCTTCCCTTACATCATATCCTTTCTCCCTCTGTTCCTCCCTCCCTCTCCATTCCTTCCTTCTTTCTCCCCTTCCTTCCCTATACCCTCTCTTGCACAAGGTCTTCCTCTTACAGCCCAGGTTAGCAACAATTCACCTCCTGACTTCACTTGAGTGCTAAGATTACACACACCCACAGATCTGCCCAGCAGATCATATATATATATATATATATATATATATATATATATATATATATATACTTTGCCCAACCACATTTCAATATGGCTGCCCATTCCCCGTCAAACTCAAGCCCAAAAAGAGAGTTTTCCCTGATCTCTGGGTCTCCATAGCCAAAGCGCTTGTGTCCTATGAATTCTACCCAAATTCTGTTTTTCATCCCTGTTGACCTGTCTTAGGCCTGGGGCCCTAATGATGCGCATGAAACCACCCCTCCTGGGGCCCTAATGATGCGCGTGAAGCCACCCCTCCGTTGTTGCCATGTACACAGTACTATCGTGCACTATTGTTCACGATACTTTTCTCTCCCATCCTGAATTTCTCCTGACCATGCAACCTCTTTGGTGCACAGACCCTTGTGTACCCCAGAAAACCTAGGAGCTTTCTGTGCACACAGTAGGTGTGAAATAAGTGCTGCAGACTGCTTTGTAACCTTCAGCCATTTCCTGTAGTTTAATTTTCAATAAACCACAAATGTTTTTTTTCCACCCTGGACTTGGCTGCCTAACGGTTTCAATCCTTTGAAAGAGGAAAATGACTCCCTTATTTTTTACTTAGTCTCTGCAGAGTGAGGGTCTTTGATGTTCCAAAGGCCTTTCAAGAAAGCCTCCTTAGAAATAGGAGCTTGGCTTTTGCCACGGGAAAATGAACTTGAACCCCAAAGGTTATGTGGGACCCCAGAGTCCCAGGCAGGCGCTCACTTACGAACTCCAAGCCTGACCCCCAACTCCGGGCTCCAAGAAAAAATGCCATTTGCAAGCTCTTCGGCCTTCTCAAAGCTGTCATTTTGGTCAGCCCCACCGGGCATTTTGACAAATGCCTTTGCTAATTACTTAATTATTTTGGCCTGTACAAGTGTGGGCGCTGTTTGCTTAAAGAAAAGAGGGCTTAGCTAGTCCTTTCTTACCCGAGCAAGGCTCCGGAGTAGCCAACCTCAATCCTATTAAAGTGTTTGGGTAGCTAAGCACCCCCACCAGTCAAATTAACTCAAATGCATTATGATGCAAGTCGCTGAAGCCAGCTTGGGCCAGCCCTTGCTTTCTTTTGCCTTCAGTCTGTTTCTTCTGGTTAAAGCTTCTTTTGCATGGGAAAGAGCTCAGTGCTTATCTGCTGGCTTTCAATTAGAGAAACAATTAGACTAAACCGTAAATGTGTCTCTGCTGGAATTAGCCGGGAGTGTGAGCCTGTCACCCAGCCATCAACACCGTGGGGTGCAATGGGGGGCCGCAGGAGAGCGAGGAAGAGATTCGCTCTGGGTAGGAGGTTGAACTGGTGACCTGGCCAGCTGGCCGACCAACATTCTTAATTTCTCTGAGAAATACTCTCTCAAGGCATCTTCTCCCATGTGCAGCATCTCACTGAATCCAGTCTATCTCCTTGATAAAAAATACCTTGAAGATTCTTTCATTTGGGTCTTTCCAATATAAAACAAAAACAATCTCAAACCAACACTCAGACACAAATTGCACTTGGAGGTCCAAGTGGTCCTGAGCCATTCATCTTGCTCACCCACCCATGGGCCCACCCACCCATGGGCTCACCCACCCATGGACCCCCCCCCACCCATGGGCCCACCCAGAGGCTGACTTGGTACCTGAAGGATGGTGGATGCAGAAGCTGTTGACCATCCTGCTGGGGTGCCCCTGAGGGAGAGGTTGGGCACAGTCCCTGAAAGTGACTCACAGAGGGCCCCAATTAAGGTTGACCTAGGTGTTTGTTTGCACAGCTGGGAGCAGAGACACTGAGCTGACCCAGGGTCTTTCTCATGAAAATGCAATGAGGGCAAAGCTATCCCTAAAAAATCCCAACAGGGGGACCACCTCGGAGCTCCTAGCTAGGTAGCTTCAGGGTAAGATGAAGAGCGTCCCTCAGGGATAAGCTCATAAATATGTGTGTGCGCGCACACACACCCCCACACCCCCCCACACACACAGTGCAGGTATCCACGGAGGCCAGACAAGCAGTTTCGAGCCACCTGACTGGGATGCTGAGAACCCAACTCTGGTCCTCTAAGCCCAGCTCCCTTCCTTACAAGTGAGGAAACCTGAGGCCTGGAGAAGGTAGATGATCTGTTGTTTAAAGTCACCCCAGTGAGAAGATAAGAGAGGCGTGACTGAATGGGAGGACATCTCAGACAGGGCCCTCAAACGCTGTGCAAAAGGCTGTGTCTCAGATCTCTGGCACTGCACAACAGACACAGAAGTAAAACACGGCAAGTTTTGTATTTCATCTGTTGAAGGAGCTGAGAAGATAAAGGGTCCCAGGGATGCCTCTCCTGGGGAGTGCGCAGGAGCTGGAGGCAGGGGTGGGGTAGGCGCAGGGCAGGGGACCGTTAAAGGTCCAATGGGCTATAAAAAAGAATCCAGAAGTGGTTGGGGAAGCAGCCCCCTTTCAGAGCACACTTCCTGAATTAACCTGCAACTCGTCTCTCTCCCAGTTAAACATCAAGAGAACTGAGAGGTCTTGATAAAAGGATGTTAAATTTAACTGGGAAAAATGAACATGTAGGAAATGGTTAGAAAAAGTTCAGAGATATCGAGTAAACAGTCTTCCTACTAAATATTAAAATAGTCTATGGACCAGGAAATGTCGAAGCAGTTGGGTATCACGGTGCCCTGTGGAGCCAGAAGCAGCGAGGGAGGGTGAGAGTCCCAGGCTTGTGTAAGCTACACAGCAAGACCCTGCCTGGAGAGCAGATGAGAAGAGAGCCCGTGTGTCATAAAATAGAGGGGCCAGAGGGAAGTAAACACACACAGAACTTTCCCCTGTGAAGAAAGGGCCATTTAGTGAAGATATTTTGTGAGGAATTAGTTGAGGCTCATTGGCAATCTCAGGGAACAAAATGAAATTACACTTTTCAGTCTTCAAGTAAACTTCAGGTGGATTAAAGTTTAAATCTTAAAAATGAAAACTAAGCGTGCACATAAATATATGTCAAATCGATCGATTCAGTGTAGAGAGGAGCTGTCCACACAGATCACAAGAAAACAAACCCAAAAATTCATGTTCTCTCTCTCTCTCTCTCTCTCTCTCTCTCTCTCTCTCTCTCTCTCTCTCTCTCTCTCTCTTTCCTCTCTCCTCTCTCTCTCTCTCTGAGACTCACTCTGTAGCCCAGGCTGGCCTAGAACCCACTCAACGTTCTCTTGCCTCAGCTACCATTTCCCAGCAAATTGATGGATTTCACACACGCACACACACACAAACACATACAGTGAAATGTCTATATGGTAACAATGTATGCAATTAACAAAATGATATAAATAAAACTTGGGAACCTGTTTATTATCAGCAGCTGATGAGATTATTGTCTCCCATGAGCAGTAAGACTGATCAGGCAATGCCAGCACTTGGGAGGCCGGGGACCAGGGGCTCAGTTGGAGTCTTCAGAGAAAAGGCCTTCCTGGTTTACAAAGAACTCACACCAATCAGCAAGACCTATGTATACAGCTCAACAGCAGAAAAAATGAGTGTGTGATCAGGCTGCTCACAGRACAAAGGAACCAGGGGCACAGGGCGGAATGTTCAAAGGCGCCACTCCCGCGCATCAGGCAATGATGTCCCCTGTGACTGGYGTTTTGGTGGATTGTTCACTGTACATTCGCTGAGGGTGCYCATTGCTGGCTCTCCCTGAACCGGCTCTTCATGAAGAGTTCCAGGCATTTCCTGAGAAAGAGAAGCCTGCCTAGAAATCCACAGCTAGGCCTAAAGGAAGAGGTCGGACGCACAACCCAGAGATGTCYGGCCCAGMCCATGCAGACCGGAGGACGGAAAGACCTTAGCTGTCTATCCACATTTGAAAAAGGACAGCCCATCCTTTACTGCATCCTTACGGTCCTGTAACCGCCCTAGGACTCCTGGCACCACGAACACGGGTGATTTTCACACTCTGCATGGGTTGAGCTACCTGGAACCCAGAGAACCCAGGATTGTGGTGACAGGAAGCCTCCTCCCAAAAGGTGGGTCCTCATAACTTAGCAGAATTGCTCTGGTGCTCCTGGGTCCTGCCTGATTCTATATAAGCTTCCATCAACA
>BDUI01002454.1:34354-45188 GCA_002335545.1 Apodemus speciosus | reverse complement strand
TAATTACTATCTACACCAGAGGCTATATCTAGAGGCTGGGTGCCACCCTTGGCCCAACCTGCTTTGGGAGCACAGCTGAGGGCTCCAGGTGACAGAAGACAGGCTATCTCTAGAATAGACTTCATTTTCAGAAACTCCGGGGTTTGGAAAGAAAAATCAGCATTTGGGGGATTCCCCTGCTCCCCAGTTTCTCCTGCACCAGGCTTGGAAGTAGAATGTCCTGAGTGGAAGTGGGGTGGAGAGGTAGGGGGACCCCCTCCTCTCTTTACCAGTCTTCCATTGCCTGCCTTTCCTTTGGGGAGATAAAGCCTCGCATTCCGCAATTAGCAGCAGGGCTTTCAAATGCAAATGCCTGGAGGAGTTTAACCTCTCTAGAAGTGTTTCCACTTAGGTGTTAATTACGGTCACCTCCTTCCTGGGAAGGACTCCGCAGGAACAAAGCCTGCTAGGACCCTTGGCCCGAGGTGAGAGGCAGGGTAGCGGCGAGGGCGGTTCCCAATCCTCCCCTGCTCTAAACGGGGTTTGCGGGAGGCAGCGCTTGAGGCTCCCTCCCGGCCCCTTATTCACTGGAAACAAGTTTCAAAGGCAAAGAAAGTTGGGCCAGGGGGAAGAAGAGGCCAAAAAGTACCCCTCCCTGGACCCCTCCCCCAGCCCGCTCTTCTGCTTCTCAAGCGTGACCACACCTGGAGGATGTACACACTTCAGAAGGGAGGATCCGAAGGGCGGAAGGCTGTCCAATCCAGTCAAAGAATCTTGTTCCCAGTGGCCTCCGAGGACAAAGGCTGGAAACCCGTGGAAGCCTCCAAGAGGAGAAAGCGCAGGGACTTAATTCAGCGCGTGACATAACAAATGCCAAGAAGGTCTCCAGAGGACAAAATGGGTAGTGGGGGTTGTGTCTTAAAATCCACAAGAATCACACACACACACACACACACACACACACACACACGCACGCACGCACACGCGCGCGTGTTTCAGAGGAACGAGAGAGCAGAACTCCACCCCTAGAGTTCAGGGCAGACGCTTTTCTTCCAAACTTGAGATGGAGCTGTGTGCCCTGTGTGGCTCACTACTGTTCCTCACCCCAGCGACACACTGGACATCTCTCTATGGCAATGTATTTATTTGACAGTAGCTTAAATGCTTTATAAAAATAAGTTCTGTTTTGTTTTACTGATTTCAAAAGCAACGAATAGCTAAGAGGTACTGTAGAAAACGCTACAAAAAATATAARGAGAGAATCCCAAGGTGTCCACACTCCCATCACTTTGATCTGCCCGGTCTGTGGACCATGAATGTCAGGAGGAAGGTTGCTCTCACCAGCGGCTTAGCACTGAGACAGACATCCGTCCAGCCCAGAACCGTGCTGCCAAGAACGGATAGGGAGGTTGATGTGACATAGAAGTTCACCTGTCCCCGGCACTCCAGGCCAGATGTGGTCTGCTTTCTCACAAGGCTGACAGCTGGAAGTCCCTGTCCTTAACATCTGCCAGACCCTTTTGCTGATCTTCTTCCTGGGGAATATATGAAGAAGTATTCAACAGCTTCTCATGGAATTCCCACGGCTAATCTGTCTCCTACGCCCTTACCGGCCACCAGGCCACCAGGATAATGAACAGACCATTCAGGATACAGGCTGAGTAAATGCCTGGGCGCCACCAACCTGTGTGTGCCTCCCTCCTGTGACCCTTAGCATTTCTCCGACCTGAAGCTTGCTTCCTTCCGTTTTTTCACATAATCTGTGGTCACCATGTGCTGTGGTCAAAACGTGGTGTTTTCTCTCTAAAATTCACGTCGATGCTCAGTCCTCAGAATAGTGACCTGGAGAGGTAGTGGGAACTTTGAAGGGTGTTTAGACCAAGAAGACCTACACACAAATTAATGTCCTCTTATTTGCTTAAGTGGATTGATTATCTTTATGGAAGGACTGAAATAGTTGCTACAAGAAAAAGTTAGAAAGAAAGAAAGGAAGGAAGAAAGAAAGAAAGAAGAAAGAAAAGCAAGCAAGCAAACATGCTTATCCATTGTGTTTTGTCTTACACACACACATATACACACAATACACACGTACACACATACGCACACATACACACATACATACACACGCGCACACACACATATACACATACACACACATACACACACATACACATGTACACACAGGTACACACACACACACACCCCTATTTGGCCTTTCTGTCATGAGCTGAAGCATCATGAAGTTCTCACCAGAAGCCAAGATGTCAGTACCATGATTTTGAAATTCCCATCCTCCAGAAACCTAAGCCAAAATAAACTTCTCTTCTTTATAAATTACTGTCTTGGGTACTTCATCATAGCAATGGGAGACAACAAATGTGCCCAAGCTCATCTGGTCTCAGAAGCTAAGTAGGGTCTGGCCAGGGTGGGATTGGATGGGGTAAGTAGGACACAGCACGCTTAGACATCCATCTTCTCCAAGGCTTTCCCGGCAGGCGCATGCTCTTGTCCTCTGATTCTTGATTTACAGCTAACTCTCTCTCTCTCTCTCTCTCTCTCTCTCTCTCTCTCTCTCTCTCTCTCTCTGTGTGTGTGTGTGTGTGTGTGTGTGTGTGTGTGTATCCATTCATTCCTTGTAACTGTTCACTAAATCCCCACCCATAGGCCAGGACCTGATAGAACTGTTCAGTTTCACAAACTATTTTGCCTCCCGAGAACACTTTGTGAGTCTGAATTCCTGGCTCCAATTTTAAGCGCCTAAAACTGGGAAACCGCTGTGGTAGCCTTCGCCTGTAATCCTCACTCCAGAGGCAAGAGGATCATGGGGGTGAGGCCAGGCTGGGCTATCCTCAGCTCATCCATGTTCCCTCCTTGCTCTCCCCAACAGTTCCAGTCATGACAGGCCTGCTTTATGCTGGGACCTTGTATCTCATCTTCCTTGAGTAAGTCTAAGCCTTCAAATGTACTTATACCTCTGTGTTCTATTTGGAAGTTCTGTTTGTCTTTGGTTTTGTCATGTCTGCTATATTTTTTCCATACATTGGTCCTTTCTAATACATCTAAGTTAGTAATTTGCACTGTAAAGAAGCATTTTTTATAGCCCATCTTTGCTAATATCAAAAATAAAGGCTGTTTCTCTGTCTCTGTCTCTGTCTCTGTCTCTCTGTCTCTCTCTGTCTCTGTCTCTCTCACACACATGCAGAGAGAGAGAGAGAGAGAGAGAGAGAGAGAGAGAGAGAGAGAGAGAGAGACCTGGTCCTGTGCTAGGCAAAACTACACCACTGAGCTTTAGGCCAGCTTCTTGTGTTATTCCCCTTAATTTTTAGCTCCATTACATTTTTTTCCCTGCTCTCAATCTTAAACCACACAGAACGCTTTCAAATGACTCACAGAAACAAAACTCTCTCATCATTCTTAAGGGTCGACCATTCAGTCATCTTGAAGCAGGAAAAAAAATGCTTTGACAATATACGTGTCAGACCCCAGAATAATCTATCAAAGTCTATTGTAGCTCGACCTGCTGGTTTAATCTCATCTCTGTACAGCTCACTTGAGGGCCTCACTCTTTCATCCTGAGCCATAAGTCACTTGCTGCCCTCAGACTGTATGTAATATCTATAAAGTTGTCAAATCCATTACCGATGCCATTCCCCCATTGCCTACCTGTTGCCTAACAAGGAAGCCTGCACACCCAGGGAATGTCTTACCCAGAGCCAGGGGTGGAAGCGGGAATGCCAGCCTGATGAGTTCCTCCTTTGCCCCAGGCACCTCCCTGGTTTGGTGACTAGTGGATCCCCAATGCACATCATTACAGGACACTGAATTCCCAAATCATGGCATCGCTGGGCACTGGGCTGGAAAACGTGCTATGTTGGAAGGAGCCACCTTGCCTTAGACGCCTGAAATGGTCTGAGAATCAGAGCTCAATTCTTTCTAAATAAAACCAGGGTTCTCAGAGCCCCGGAAGCCAGAAACTCCTGTGATTTCTCCTGTGTCCCCCAACAGAGGCAAGGACAATCACCCAGGAAAGATAGGAGGAACGGGGAGGGAGGGACAGACCTCATTAACAGGAGCCTGGGGTCTATTGGGTTCAGACCTATTGGGGTTAAAAGCCTGTAGAGAAATGTCACACCTACTTGTAGAACTCTTTACAGCAGGAAGTTAGAGAGACAGGCCTCTGAGGTGAAGTCCTAGAAAATGCTGGCAATAGCCAGAAAATTGACATTTTGGTACCCTCCCCCAGGAGGCACCAGGTAGGAGACAGTGAAAGCCTTTTCAATGATGTCCTGTGCCCTTTGTCAGACTCCTGGCTGCTGGCGTGGGTGGACTCAGAGACAGAGTGGGCCAAGTGTTTAACTTTTCAGTGAAGAAGTCTGATGCGGATGTGTTTAATAAAGATTATTTCTGTAACTATGAGAACCGAGAACCCAGTGATCACAAAGGTGGTAGATCTGGCTCATAGAGCAGCTCTCTCACACAAGGACAAGGACTGGCAGGGGAACCTCAGGAAACTTGTTTCTTGGTTCATAAAATAAAGAAAGAGCAATGCCCCTGTTGTAGCATGGTATTAAAAGAATGGAATGACCCCACTGCCCTGTAAATGTGTGGCACACAGCTTGCGATGCTGCCCAGCATTTGGGAAATACAAAGCCCAGTACCATGTCATGACGAAGCCCTGTGCTCATGTTCATTTCTCAAGGATTTGGTGTCTTCATCTCCAGAAGGACTATGAAATACATAATGCCAATATTTTCTCTGAAACCCTCAGAGCCAGGTCACCAGCCTGCAGAAGGGCCAGGGCAAGACCCAAAGATTGATTCCACTAACATTTCTTCGGCAAAATGTGCGGCAGTTACATGAAGTGGTGGGAATAAAGGGTGTGTGGAGTGGTAAGGGGAAGTGTAATTCAGATAGACTTCCCAGCAGGGACAGTGACAGTTTTAGACCTGGGTACAGTGGCACCCCATCTGTAAGCCCATCACTTTGGGGGTGGAGGCAGGAGGATCAAGAATTTAAGGCCATTCTCAGCTCCATAGTAAGTTGAAATTGGGACTAATGTAAGCTACATGAGACTGCCCCCCTCCCTGTGTTTGTGTGTGTGTGTTTGTGTGTGTGTGTGTGTGTGTGTGTGTGTGTGTGTGTGTGTGTGTAGTTTCAAATTTTTAGGCTGTAGATCTATAAAACTACCTTCCAAAGCTCCAAATGACATGGAATTTTCTGGGGAAGGATGGTTCACGCCCTTGACCCTAGCTACCAGAAATGTTGAGGATCACAAATCAGAGGATAGCCCAGGTGATTTGGCAAGACTCTGTCTCAAGATAAAGTCCAAGGGGATAGTGAAGTAGCTCAGTGGTAGAGTGCTTGTCCAACATACACAAAACCCTGGGTTCAATTTCTAGAGTCTTGCCCACACACAAACCCGCACAAAAGTCTTCATTCAGTCATCAAGCATTGAGTGGCTGGGTGGATCTCTATATTCAAGTTACCTGTTACTATTGGCTAGACCACTGCTGGCCACAACCTCAGACGCTGTCACGTCATGGAGAGTATCGCACAGGTGGGTTGACCTTAGCATGCCCCAGGAAGAAGCTTTTCCCAACCTTGTCTGAATGTACAGCGCACTCCTTCACGCCCTTCATGGAGAACAGAAGAGTTAGGGTAATGTGAAGACACTCCACATTAGCAGGTTGATCCATGAAGCTCTGAGACTCCCCCATTAGGTGGTCCTGGTTCCGGGGCTTCTGGAATATGTGTCAAAGGTTATTACAACTAGGAAACAAGAAGATGATGCTCTTCATTGGGCACCAAAACCCCGAGGGCCAGGCAGGTAATGCAGAGGAACAAAGGGACTTAGGTGTGGTTGGCAGCAAATAGAGCAGGGCCTGCCCATCCCAGATGCCACCCACTTAGACTTGTTAGCTGTCGACAATAACTGAGCCTGGGATCCCCAGCCTTGTCCTTTTTAAAGAGATCTTGAAATTCAAGATCTATGAAATGCCCTCCCTTTTACCTATAGACCATTCATATCTTTTGATACCATAGAACTCTATCAATGCACCTGTGGGCCTCCTATGTAAATGCTACAGTGACTGTCATTTGATCGAGAGCTTACTTTGTGTGTAGCAGTGCCCAGCGGGTGTTCTATGTGCTACACTCAATCTTATAGCAACCTTGGAAGAGAGAAGCCATTTATTTGTTAATTTTTTTTAAAAGATGGAGAAAGGGCTCACTATGCAGTCTAGGTTGATTTCAGGAAATCTTGAGCCTCTCCAGTATCTGGGACTACAAACCATTGAGCCCAGTCTGTTGAGACTGTCAATGGCATTTCACAAAGCAGAAAAACAGACTTAGATTACGAAGTTCGATACACTGGTTAATGTTCTACTTGTCAATCAAAGTGACCTTAGGGCTGGAGAGATGATTCATCTGTTAAAGGTTAGGCTCACAACCAAAACATCAAGAGTGACCTTGGAGGCTCTAGTTTTACAAACAGAAACAATTTATGTCTTTACTGGAACAGCTCACAAACAACTTATCAATCTTCAACAAGTTAATATCCAAAGCGCTCTAACCAAACCTTAAGCAATAACACACTGTCAACATCAACACAAGCTGTCAAGACCAAGTCCCAAGGCTGGGTGGCTTCTCGTAGAAAAGAATGCTCTCACGGTTTAGGAATTCCAAGATCAAGGATTTGGCGACTGTTTCCAGTGAGGACTCTCTGCCTTTCAGGTGTCTGCTTTTTTGCGGTATTCTCACCTGGCCTTTTCCCAGTCTGTATAGCCCGGAGTCTTTTCTATGAACTGAGTCCTATTAGATCAGGGCCCTCCTCTTTCAGCCATACTTCATCTAATTTGCTTCCTAGAGTCACATACCTCCTGTGCTGCTTAGTTTTTTGTCAACTTGACACAAACCTGAGTCAGTTAAGAAGAGGGAAACTCAATTGAGAATTTGTCCTGCGGCCAAGTCTTTGGGGTCGATTTTCGTGATTAATGATTGATGTGGGAGGGCCTAGGCCCCGTGGGCGGTGCCATCCCTAGGCAGATGGTCATGGGTTGCATCAGAAGCCAGCTGAATGAGCCATGAACAGCAAGCCAGAAAGCTGTGTTCCTCTAGGGTCTCTGCTTCAGCCCCTGCCTTGAGTTCTGGCCCTAGTTTTCTGTCATGATGGACTCTAAGTCGTAAGAAGAAATGAACCTTTTATTCCGCCGAGTTGCTTATGGTCATGATGTTTATCAGAGCAATAGAGAACAAACCATAATGCTTCCAGGTTCAATTACACTGGGAATTAAGGATTCAGCATATGAATTTGGAGAGAAATACAAATATCCAGACCTGAGCAGAGAATGAACAGTAAGCTAAACTTCATGATAATTCCTGTAGCATCAGGTCTACAGGTGAGCTTCTCAGATAGTTCTCCAGGGTCATTTGGAAAAGGGCATGGAATAACTTCTTTGGTTATTCCCAAGTCTAGGATAAATTCTCTTAATGACAATTTGGAGTATCAAGTCCAGGCCTCACCTATGCTAAGCTATACTCAGCCCCAAAAGTATAAAGACTCATCATTTATAACTCAGGAAAGCTGTGTTAGTCACATGACATCGGTTAGCACTGAAAATTAACAAAGACACCTTGCTGTTTACTTGAGTTATGGGGATTCCAAAGGGAAACACTGACAAGGCAACAACAACACAACGACAACACGACCCCTGGCTTTATTGCCCCTCTTCCTTTTACTCTCTCTTCCCTCTGCCAGACCCAGACAATGATTCTGGTTTTTTCCAGTGTTATTATCTTGCCGACGTCACCGTCATCTTCTCTTCCGCTTGGCTACTCTCAGGGCATCCCCACTGCTTACTGCTCATCAATCTCTGGAAAAAGGAAAAAATAAGAAGTGAAAATGTATAGAAGTCATGAACCCTCATGTTGAGTCCCAGGGGACAGCACACTCATGGAAAAGGCCCCCCTGATAGCAAGAACTGGTTCTCCTAACCCAGGTTTCACATGAATGTGTTTGGATATTTCAATTTTCAAAACAGAATGTTCACAAGGCTCCTTTCATCCTTCTGAGAATTTATTTGCAACAAGCGAGCAAGGCTCTAGGCTCAGGGCTACCTTTGGCAGTACTGGTGGGAGTGGTCCAACGGCCAGGGTCTGGGTCTCTGCCACAGTGACACAGCTCACAGCACATCTAGACTAAAGGCAATCCATATGTACTCTGAGATAATTCAGGAGCTCAGTTATTTTGAGAATCGATTCCAGGACATTGAACAACTTGGATACCTTCTTCAAAATCCCTTAAAGATCCAAAAAAATAAGGCCAGTAAGATGGTTTGGCAGGTAGTTCACTGTCTCCAAGCCCAGTGACCTAAATTGGATTCCCAGGTGGTGGAAAGAGAGAACCAACTCCCACAAGTTGTTCTCAGGCCTCCATACACATGCTATAGCATGTCATCAGATAACATCTGAAGTCTACAGGAACGCTTCCCCCATCTTGCTGTAACTATGTCGCTGATGTATCCACCGATGCATTTTAACTTGTCTCAACATGTGAGTTTCTTTGTTCGTAAAACTGCTTCCATATTGGAACATGGTATTTGGGGTGACCTGAATCTTGTGTTCCTGAGTTACGGTCACTCAAAATGGTGTCCCCCAAAACCTAATTCTTATTCTTCATAAGGTGAGAGCTGTGTTTTTTGTATTGAGAGGTTATAGGCCCATCTGCCATCTTAACCCTGTTAAAGTAGACAGTGTGATGGCGTTTAGTATATTTAGAAGCTGTGCAGTGACCACGCCACTGCCGTCTAGTTATAGACCATTCTTATCACCTCCACACGAGATTCTGGGCAGTCACTCGCCATTCTTTTCATCTTCCAGAACCTGGCAACACTGATCTGCTTTTGGCCTCTATGGCTTTGCCTCTGCTGGGCAGTGTATATTTAGAATTATGTATCTATTGTAGGTATGTATCATGACTGAACGGTTCACTTAGCATGTTTTCAAAGTTAACTTGTGTTGTATAAAGTGTCAGTATTTTATTCCTTTTTACGAAGGAATATTATTCCACATCATGGAGATATTACATTTTTGCTTTCCACTCCTCTCTAGATACTTGTGTTATTTCTGCAATTCTTGTTACATTTTCTTTATTGTTTGTGTGTGTGTGTGTGTGTGTTGTGTGTGTGTGTGTGTGTGTGTGTGTGTGTACACCCATGTCATAAGAGTGAAGGTCAAAGAACAAACCCATGGATGTAGGTTTCCTTCCTCCACATGAATTCTGGGATGTGATTCAGTTTGTCAGGCTTAGTGATCCAAGACATTGAACAACTTGGATACCTTCTTCAAAATCCCTTAAAGATTCCCCCCCCCAAAATAAGGCCTTTTCCCATTCAACCATCCAGCCACGTTTTCATATGTTGACTATTGGGAATGGAATGGCTATTGACACGTGAGCGGGTTCTATTATTTGCTGTTCTGGAAGTCAAGCTTCCAGACCTTGCCCATGTCAGGCAAGTATTCAACCACTGAACTAATTCCTGTTTGACTATCTATTCTTTTGGCTACATTCCTGGAAATAGAATTGTTATAGAATTGCTGATACATATTGCATTTCCATATTTTTCTTATATTGGAGAAAAGCATACATATTTACTGTCTCATAATATTATATAACAATTAGGAATTATTGTTAATTTTGTTGACACTGATAATGATGGTGTCACACACATGATGGTCCTTACAACTTATTGAGAGATCTGTTTAATTATTAAGGTAGTATAATGATTAAAATAGTTGTAAATTCAGTGAAGTTAGTGGCTTTCTTCACAGAATTTTCACTCATGTTCCACCAGTTAAGCAGGCAGCAGTCTTGTCTTTACTCCATAGGAAATAGGCTCCGGCCAGCGATTCTTTGTAACTGCCACTGGGAGGAAACTCCACTCCCTCTGAAGCACTGGATATGTCGGCATTCACCATGGCAGCTGAAGAAATGAGACTTCCATGGCGCACACATTGGCCATTGTATGTTCTTGCTTACTCTGCCCTGGTTCAGAGAAACAGCAGAGCAGCAGGTCCTTTCCCCCGGGAGCCACAGGATGGTCTCCTGGTTGACTTTGGCCTTGCTGTGTAGTTAGGTATGAAGGTTACCAATGAACGGGCTTTGGATCAGCCCATGACACTTTGCACAGCTGACTGTATTTTGCCATTTGACTTTTGGAAGACATTTTCTTTTTTGCCTAAAGGGGAAAGTTATCTTAGAATGAAGAGAGATGACCTTTGGGACCAGGGCTTCCTGACCAAATTCCATTGTTTATGCCAGCAGCCTGTTGACCTTGTTAGCCTATCTACTACCCAGTGATGAAAGACTAAGTATCTACTACCTAGTGATGAAAGACTAAGGACCATGGAGAGGGCCCGGGAGATGAAACCCCTGTGTGGCCAAGCCTAATGACTAGAGTTTGACCCCTAGAACTCAGGAACAAGCCCCATGTAGCAGCACATCTGTCACCACAGCACTCCTAACCTGAGACGGGAGATAGACATGAGAAAATGGTCAGGAAGCTATGGGCCAGCTAGCCTGGAGAATGAAGAAGAGACCCCGCCCCAACATGGGGGGGGGGCGCAGAACCAACTCCTGAAAGTTGTCTTCTAATCTTCACATAAGTCTACACTCACACAAACTACACACACACACAAATAAACAAACAATAAATCTTAACAAGTTTAATACCTTGGTAACTGCAATCTTACTAAGAAGCATACATATATATGTATATGTATATGTATATGTATATGTATATGTATATGTATATGTATATGTATATGTATATGTATATGTATATGTATATGTATATGT
>BDUI01002453.1:76634-88619 GCA_002335545.1 Apodemus speciosus | reverse complement strand
TCTTGTTTCCATGTCTGGGATGCTCCACAGGGCCTCCTTCAGCTCTGCCCTCTGTAGCACTCTTAGCTCAGGGTGACCCACTTCATTATTGCTGCTGTTCATGGTGATCATCTCATGGTAGTGGCGTCTCCAATATGCTGGGGTCTTCTGCTGCTATTTTCACCAATAGCCTCTCATAGGCTCTCTTCACAGTGCCAAGCCAAATCCTTTGCATGACCCCTTCAGTCCTGGGCCATCAACTACAATAGAGGCTGCACCTTTACCAATGGCTTTCCATGGCCTCTCACAGTGCCAAGCCTCAGCCGCTCTTCATGACCCCTTCATGCCTTCAAAACCAGTACCACCTGGGTGACACTTACACATTACCARGTCCAGCTGCAGCAAGAGGTCCTACGTTGGTTATCTCTGGAATACAGCTTCTTTGTGCCTTCACGAAACACTTCCCAGAGGATTTCACCTTAGTAATGCTGGTCTCTTCCTAATCCCCACTGATTTCCTTTGGACTCTAAAGCCACATGGCCAAAGCTGCTGAGCTCTGCTGCTTTGTAGGATCTGGAACGTGGCTCCCTTGCTCTATTATGTTATCATCAGCTTTCTGTTTTCCAACTCCCTCCCTGTCACTATATTTCAAAAGGGCTTATGTGATAGTCATAAGGAAGTTAAGTCAGAGACAGAGGAAGAAATGAATGATTATTAAGGGAAGTAAAGATAACCCAAGATAGTTTGACTCTAAATTTGCCACTCCCCAGTGCTTTAACCACGACGGTCTAAGCAGTCAGTCCGTCTTGTGGATCTGTAATATAGGTATAGCTTCTTTTCTGGGAACCGAGTTCCTACTCTGTATTCCAAATGTTGGAATAAAAAAAAATGCTCCCTTTCTCTTGTGCTCCCATCTGAGCTCAGAGCCTGAGGGCAGGGATGATGGATTCTATATGCACAAGGCATGGAGACTGGCTGTCTTCCTCTTCTCTGAAAGACAGGAGGAGATGACTAGTCTGTGCTGTCTCATAACCCRTCCTTTGGCACCCCCTTCTGGCCATTTCGTCCCCACTYACTATGGTCCTACAGGGAAATCGGCCTGGTTAGGTTGCTATTGCTGGGGGAGCCCATTGGCCAGACGTTTGGACAACAGCTGGTTTGAGCAGAAGTTASACCCGTTTGTTCCTCTTCAGGGCTAAGCCACTGGGCCACAGCAGAGCATAGGCCCCAGAGGGAAGAGCTGAGCTAAGATCTTATATGCCCATGTATTGCCCATGTTGTTGTTGGAAGTACTTTTGGTTTTTCAAACCAAACTGGTCCTGCACTGCAGACTCTATGAGCTTCAGCCGCTGGCCAGGTCCTTGAGTTTGCACATCAAGCCTTCCACAGTTGTGTCTCTGCCTCTTCCGTTTCATTTTCTGCAACTTGTTTTTTTCTCCAGGCCAGAGTTTACAGCTGGACAGAAAGATTCCTGGACATACACACAAACCAAACCAAACCAAACCAAACCAAACCAAGCCAAAACATCCCCAAACAACCCCCTAACCCCAAACTAACACTCTCCAATAAAAAACCAAAACCTTTCCTTTTAGTTATCTTGGAGAAATGTGGGTTACAACAGGATGCATGGACAAGGTGACATTGGCCAGATGGTGCAGGTTGAGACATTACAGTCCTCTGCGAGATTAACTGTTCAAAACAAGCAAAACACACTGGGCCATACTAAAGCCAGTGCTAATATTTTACAAAGAGGATGTTGGTAGCTCATTAATGGGAGAACGTATATCTCACAGGTCAAAAATGGTACATTACAAATTTTGTTTGCTAACAGGTATTTTAGGAGAAAGTGATCACAGCACTAAGCTGGAACCAACGTATCTACTAGCTTCACTCTGTAGAACCCAGCTCAGACCATGCTGCTGCGAGCAAAAGAGCCTGGCTCACTCAACAGTAGGGACTGCCCTCTTCTGATCCTGCATCTTTCCAACCTCCRTGATTCAGGCCTGCAACTTTCCTGTCACTCTTCAGCCCTTCCAACCTTCCATACTCAGCTGTATATTGTCTACTCACGACATCTTAGGTCCTGGGCTCTCCACGGTCTCCCACATTGTTAGGATACATTCTCTGCAACAGTCCTTGCTTCAGGAGGATGACACTGGTTTGCATGCCTGTCCCTCCTCCACTTCCTCCTCCCCCCATATGCCTCACTTGAATCTGAACTGAGATACTTCTCCTAGGGACACGTTACCATCCTCTTCATTCAGCCAAAGGCCTGCCATATAGTGGGTGCTCAGTAAATCTTTACTCACACTGAGGAAAAGTGTAGGGTAAAGGGCTCAGGGAGGAGCTGATGAAACATGCTTTTAATTAGGGCTCTGATCATGAACATCTTGGAGGATGGAGCAGAAAGTTGAAGTATGTGAGACTAGGCCACATAGGTGTGTGTGTGTCTCTGAGGCTTCAGGCACTGGCAGGGGTGTCTTTAATCATCGCAGGGACATGTGGGGGGCTCAGTCCTGAAGGCTGCATTCACCGCTGTGTTCCACATGCCCAACATTGAGTCAGGCACAGCAGGTACCTATGAGTCATACTCACTGACTTTCTGAAGCGCAAATGCAGACTAAACCAGTTCTCTTCAAACAACACACTCTCAGCCACCATTCCTTACCCTGGCTGAAGTCATGGCAAGCCCATAGCCTTTTTGGTGTCTCTGAGGTCATGATCTATAGGTAGTAGAAAGTCCACCTGATGGTCTCCCTTCCGGTTCCACTCAAACGCTTCTMCTGTTCCAGCCAGGCCTACCCTGCAACGGGGAAGGGACACATGAGGAGCCTCTTTACTCTTAGCAATTTGTCGCCATCACTGTGTGACTGCGCACTCTTCTGGTGGGGGAATAGAGACACAGGTGTCACAGGCTTTCTGACTATCACCCTCAAGGTGCGTTGACTCCTGTGGGCCTGTCTCTTTCACCTGATGATCACTTATGACAATCCCCCCCCCCCCCAGGATCTAGCCAATGCCCACACTTGGACTCTGTTGGAGTTAAGTTGTTTTGTAGGCAGACCCTATGTTTTAGGGATCTGAATCTGATCACGAGACCTCAATAATTGGGTGGACATTCAGTGGCACCACAGTTGACTTCCCTGCAGCCATCTTTCCTCATTGACTTTGGGACAGCCTCTCACCTTCAGAATGTTTTATGCATGGGTCAGGGGTCATTTCTTGTATTTTCCATGACATGAACCAGCTTGAGTCAATTGAGAGGTTCTCTTAGTGAGCTTCCCACTTGGTCTAGGGGGATAGTGTCTGCTTTCCTCDTCTATAGGTAGGAACAAATGGCACCCCCAAACTCCCCAGTGGTCTCTCTGAGCAATCCTAGACTGTCTTTTCTTGAGGTGAGGATAGGGCTATTGTAAGTGTTGGAGTTAGCCTCCTGCCTAGAAAATTCCCCATAGAGGCAGGACCAAGAGCCTCTCCAGAGTGCTGAGAAATGTGCCCCCTTTGCCTTCTACTTTGGGGCCACTGTAATTGAAGCAGTGAAAACATTTAGCTTCCTGTGGCTTTGGGGTCTGGAGAAAGAGTGAATGGGTGGATTTGCATTTGGGAGGTCTTGGCGTTGCTTCCTCCAGGAGTCTTCCTAGGTGAGAAATGAAGCTAGTAGAAGGAAGACTGGCAAGGGAGTGGCGAAGGGGCTCAGGGCTGGGTGCCCTGGGTAGAGTGTGTGGTAATTGCAAAATGATCCAGTAAGTCCTCAGCGCCCAGAGGCCGGCTAAGAGGACAGATGGTCCTTACTATTATCCTTGCGTTCATTTTCATCTGACCAACCACTACCCTTTCTGAGGCTTTGCCCCTCACTTCCAGGGCAGCTGTCTTTCTCATTTCCATATCCTTTTGGTGGTACTTCAAAATCTAATACCCACTTCTCACACTGTGGATCTGTGACTACAGACCTGGATGATCTGAGAACCTTGTTCCTTCATGCCATGAGCCCTGGACAAGCCTCTTGTGTGCAGTCTCTCAAAGGTCTGAAATGCAGGAGGCAGCCTACAGTGGCTTATGACTGCAGTGTGGTTTCCACACACTTGGGTGATGGCTGATCTCAGGTTAGAGTGAGGTGATGTGACTAATTTGGGGTAGATTTGGAACCCTGTTGGAGTTTCAGGAGGCAAGTCTGAGGACGTGGAAAGGGGAATTGGTCAGCGAACATCTCCTAGCTGACGCCCTCTGAAATGTTCTGAGGACATGGAGTCCTCTGGCTATTTTACAAACAGCAACTCTTCATAAACAAAGGATCAGAGGGTGGCCTTTTCTCCAAGCCTTTAATTTAGCTCCTGTAGATGATGTCACCCAGTGACTGTTGAAAGAGGTGGATATGTAACCTGAATCAGGCCAATTAGACCTGTAAATTAACCTGGTCTTTTATTCCTAAAGGTATAAAATCATCACAATATGAAGAATATTCCTAGTGTGAAAGAGGAAGAAGAGATTAATATGCAGAATAAACACTGATCATAGAAAAGGAAGGGAACGTTCAGGAGCCAGAGAGGTAGGGGCTGCTGGGATGGGGTGGCAATGTGTGTTCATGAAATGATTTTGGACATGACTGCGCAGGATACAAAGTTGGGTTATGCAGTGATTTGTACACCTTTGCACTGAAAATTAATATATGTAGCCTTTTGTCATGTAGTAATCTAGACTCCGTAGGCTTCTTGTCTTAGCAAGAGAAACTCCACAAAACAATTGAAAACCAGATAAAACAGAAACTATGAAAGTCATGGCCCAGGAAGAAAGCACATGAAAATATGCTTTTGGACAAATAACATTTAGTGTCTTAATGGTTTTCGTCTACCAGACTGAGACAACAACATACCTTAGACTTGGTGACTACCCAGTACCAACAGCTGGGAGGTAAGGTCAAGGGGCAGCAGCTTCAGTGTTGGGGAGGGCTGCTTCTTGGTTTGCAGATGCTTGCCTTAAATTGTTCCACAGTTCGATGCGTTTATGTAATGGGTGTTAGTTGTGTTCCCCCAGTCCCCTCTCCGCCCTCCATCTCTCACTGGAACCTTTCTTCCCAGCAAGCCCACCTCCTACTTTCACCTCTTCTTTTTTGTGTGACCCCCTGAGCTTACTAGAGTTTCTTTCCAGAGAGCAAACGGGGCCTTATTTGATGGAGCACAGGAAACTTGTCAGTGGCTACACCACTAAAGAAAATGAATCCTAAGGTTATAGAATCACCACAATATGAAGACTTTTCCTAGAGGGAAAGAGGAAGACGTTAACACATTACCTCTGCCCTAACAGCTGTTGACTGACAATAGACCCTCAGGGAGGGGCCGGGTGTCTTTGGGTCCCTCCTTCATCTGTAATAAAATGTGGATGAGTCCAGTCATATGCAGGTGTTGTCCAGGTAAACACAGCTGCAGTGCACTTGTGTCTGGAAGAGTGTTTTTAGATGTGTTCTTCCACATCTAAAGAGAGATCCATATCTAAGAGATAAAAGAACACTGAAGTTTCTTCACTAATCCAGTTATAGCATCTGTACCTGAACAGCCTAATATTCCTGACTGAGCTTTGACATATGAAATTTGGGATCAGGGTGGCATAGACATTCAATTTATAGCAAAATGAAAAAGAAGTGTTTGCTTTGCTTAAACCATGAAAGATCCAAGGTTGAGATCCTGGGCCACCAGACAAAGAATGAAGAGCCATCTCTGAGGTTTCTGGCTATGTAGCAAGAGCAATGATGGTGGCTGCCACGTGTAGTTCTACAATCGCAGAAACACGGCGTTTGGTTTTCTGTTGTGTGATAAACCTAAAACAAAGCCTGGAGCTACAACCCTGGGTCCAGGAGTGTGCGCAGTGATTGCCTGAAGGTGTAAAAGCAAAGGTCTGACAGAGCAGGTGGGCAGATGCGGGGAGCATGGGATGCACGTTATCTTAGCGTCAGAATGCAGAGCGACAGTCTGAAACGCGCGGAGGCTTGGGGCTGTGATTGAGAGTCACAAAGGTGGGTCTGGAGAGGTGGCTTGGCTGTTAAGAGCACTGTTTCCGCTTACAGAGGACCTGAGTTTGGGTGCCAGCATCCACATGGTGCCTCACAACTATCTCTAACTTCAGTCCCAAGTGAGCCTCTGCCCCTTTGGCCTCCAGAGGCACCACATGCGCATGGTGTACAGACACGTACACACAGGCAAAGCACCCATGCACACAAAATAAAAATATGTCTTTAAAGTACTCAGAAAGGTTGTCAAAAGAAGAGCTAAAAGAATAATGCTATAATTACCAAGACTTAGGAGGGAGACCGGGAGAGTAGTCTACCTCGTTCAAGCAGGGAGCCAGTGGCAATGCCCTCACAACTTAGTTAAATAAACAGAAGTTTAAGTCGCCTTACTAAGGTGATGACATTTTCAGAGAAAGGGGAAGAGGAGTTATTAAAACGACAGCCCTGGAGAGAAGCTTTTGTAGTATAAACATCTGAATTATTTAACTTAAAAATAAAAGGCATATGCAAGCATCGGTTCGCAGCATAACGGCTGTCACATTTCCCTTTCTGAAATGAGGATGGGTCGATTTCACAATTCAAAAGAGAAAAAAAGCATGACAAAGAAAAGTTAAAAATGACATCTAGGGACTGAGGAGGTGACTCAGGGTAGTGCTCACTGTGGGAGCCCGAACACCTGAGTTTGAGTCTCCCTGGGTCTCCCGTATCCATGTTGAAAGCTGGGGTGCTGGGGAGGTGGATGCAGGCAAATCCCCAGGGCGAGACGGCTAGCCTGCCTCGTCTAAACAGCAAGGCCCAGGTTCCTCAGTCTAAAAAGACAAAAACAAAAACAAAAACAGACAAACAAAAAACCAAAAACAAAAACAGAGCAAAACAGAACAAACCCAGAAACCCAAAGTGTGCTGTGCCCGAGGGGGGCATCTGAGCTGTCCCCTGGCCCCGGATGCATGTGCGTGCCCACTGGATGGACACAACACATGCACACAAATATAACACCCTACAGACCATCCTTATATAACAAACACATGTAATTACATATGCCAATAAAGACATAACAAAACCCTTAATTCTCAGACTACACTCAGAGAGGGTGAGAATCTTCTGTCTTGTGTATTTTCTCTTCTCCAGTGCTCAGGGCAGCCTGGTGCCCAGCAGGTGCTGAGTGAATTGAGTGCCAGAGAACAGCCTGGGAGAGGAGGCCTGATGGGAAGGGAGGCAAAGCTGCCCCAATCTTGCCTAAGTTGGTTGAGGACTCCGTCTCTTCCCTGAAGGCCTCTCAGAATTTTACTGCTCCCAACTGCTCTGCGGTGACTGGCTTCTCCAAGCTGGGTCCCGGTCTCACTGAGGATCTTCAAGGCTCTTAGTGTCTGTATCTGCTGTGGCCTGTGCACTGGTTCTTGATGCTGTTTAGAAATTCTAGAGGACATTGCAGAGGTGATGGGTGGGTTGTTCGGTGACACATAGAAACTGGGGAAGTAAAAACCATTGGCCCTYGGAAGGACCAGGTCATAGCCATTTGCTGTCATGGGAAGCTGGAAGCCATGTCAGCAGGCAAGGAGCAGCTAAAGTGTTCTGTACTCTTTTCCTCCTCCCTCCCTCCCTCCCTCCCTCCCTCCCTTCCTTCCATCTGTCTTTCCTTTTTTGTTTCCCTTTCTTTCCTTTTTCTTTCTCTTTTCCTTTCCCTTCCTTCCTTTCTTTCTTTTGAGACAGGGTTTCTCTGTATAGTCCTAAAACTTGCTCTGTAGACCAGGCTGGCCTCGGACTCAGAGATCTGTCTGTCTTTGCCTCCTGAATGCTGGGATTAAAGACAAGTGCCACTACTACTTGGCTAACATCAATTTCTTTGCAAGTATGTCTTCCCCTCAAGAAGCATAGCATGCTTCCTTTCACAATAACAACCAGAATAAGAAGGGAGGCAGGAACCTGTTCTTTTAATATTTTTTCTCTTGTCAAAGCAGAAACTCCCCCTCTAAGCACCCCTCCAAAGACTTCTTTGTATCGTTAACCAGAACTGGATCCTATCTAGAACACTTCTAGATGGCAAAGCTGGCTTAGAACCAAACCTTTTGGGTTCTTAGCCTTTGTCATGGAAGGTAGATTTTATCAGGAAGAAGGGACAGAGAAACCGTGGGTCGTACCAGTGGTGACTGCTACAAACCTGAGTGACAAAAGTAAAGGGGATGGGGTCCTGGGGTATGTGAGAGCAAGCTTTGGTGGATATAGTCCACACTCATCTGCCAGGACTTGCATATATGTGTATATATGCATGCTGGGGAGAGTTATACACGGTTAGAAAGATACAATGATGGGGAGGGAACAAGGGTAAGGATTATAACATGTAAATGGGGTCATAAGTTTAGTGTAGGTTGGAAAACAAGTTTTATATTTTACATCAGATCTCAGAAACAGAAACTTATTCTTAATTACAAATTGAAGCTAACTTGCAAGAATTTAACACTGGACAAACAGGAATYGATTCTTTAATTACAAACAGAAACCTACGCTACATCTGAACAGGACTAGCAGGAACTTATTCTTTATTACAAATAGAAATATTACCTCGCAAGGGCTTAACATAGGACAAATAGGAACTTATTGACTGTCTTAAGCAAACAGAACCCTTAACTTGCAAGGTCTATTTTTCCCATTTTGGTCTCCCATTAATTTACAAGGTATGTTGTTCCTATTTTGATCTCACAGAAGCCAGTGCCAGTGGAGAGATAGTGCAGTGGGTAAGAGTGCCCATTCAGCGAGCATGAAGACTGAGTTTAATCTCCAGCACCCATGGAAAAGGCCAGACATGGCTGGAATCCCAGGGTTGGGTGTGGAAACAAGCGGATCCTAAGAGTTCACTGCAAAGCCAGACTTGTTGAAAGGGGGGAATGTCTAGTTCAGTAGGTGACCCTGTCTCAAGGCAATGAGGCAGAAAGAGAGGAAGACATTTTGCTTTGGTCTCAACATGTATGTATACCTGGATATTCACATGCATGGACCATATACGTATAAATAACATCATACACACATGCCACAAACACACAAGCAAACATCAAAGAAAATGACAATGACAGCAGTCACTTTTAAGTAACAGGGTTGCTACAGTTCCTGTCAAGGCTCCCATTATCTGACAGGGGTTATGACTCACGCTGTGGGAACGTTCATGGAGGACATAACCCACACACTTTGCCATTTACACCACATCTGCCCGAATCGCCAGTCTACCCACTCTTGAAAGGCTGTTGGGACTTCTCTGTCTGATAGAGCATGTTCTGAGACCCAGTGGGCTTCCCCATCAGCTACAACACTCCCTGTGCCCAAACTCAGTGATTCTCAACCAAAGAGGCTACAGGATTAAGGGGGAGTATGTTACCACGGCCAGTTCTAAATGAATCAACACGGCAGCATATTCTATGCCCTAAGACACATGATCAAGAGAAAGCTACGTACTGAGAAGGCTTTCACGTCAGCGTAAGGCTGTTCACCTCAACAGAAATGCACATTTCGACAGAAACAGGAAATGAAAGCAAAACCAAAACCGACAAACCAAATAAAAACGAAACAAAGTAATAAAATCAAGGTAGCTTCTGCTAAGGCTCATTGTCTCACAGATCCCAAAGACATCAAGGGAGGAGATGCCAGAAATCAATTCAGAAGACTGATTTTTAAGAACGGCCGTGTGCTGGCTGTGGTGGCATACTTCTACAATCCCAGTGCTCAGGAGGCAGAAACAGGCAGCTCTCAGTGAGTCTGAGGCCAGCTTGGTCTACACAGTAAGTTCCGGGCCAACCAGTGTGACACTGTCTGAGAAAAGCATGGCCCGTGTGCTGCAGTCACAGCACTCGTAGTCCTCAGGGTTGAAACTGGTAGGAGGGAGACAGAGACAGGGGTGGCTCTGACCTCACAGCAGCAGTATGGGCGTGCGTGCGTGCGTGCGTGGAAAATCACACCCCAACACTGCTGAAAGTGTGTGGAAATGAAGACCTAGGAGAGGGTGGGGTTCAGCACACAGCTCTTTCCAGCTCTTCTCTGTGCACGCATTCTGCCCCTAGCGGCGGGTGAAGATAGTGCAGAGGCCTTGAACTTGTGAAGTAGCTGACCTTGAACTCCCGTTCCCCCTGCCTCCCTTTCAAGTGCTGAGGTTCCAAGTGTGCTGCTCCCTCATACATGCTGGGAGTTTCCACATTTGTGAGGGTGCTTGGGCCCTTGTTTCAATCAGATCGGAGGCTGCAGGTCGGGGCTTACTGTGAAGGGCCTTTGGAGAAGAGGGATGGAAATCTAGATGGATACTAGACAGAAGAGGGAGAGAGAGGGAGCCGGAGTACAAAGCAATCGGATAGGGGCTTGGAAGGGGGATTAAAGAAAAGGCCTGGTTTTATGTTGGCCGGCATGAGACCCACCTTGGAGTATCCTGAGACACCCAGTGACTCTCCGTTGGGGAAAACAGATTTTCCCTTTCCCAGGAGTTACCAATTGCAAGCAGCTTTTGGGGTAGGGTGGGACTTTGTGTCCCTTTCTCCTTTTCAGTGCTGTGAGTTCTCACGAAACCAGAGCTACGGCTGGTCGGGAGCCACCATGTGGGTGCTGGGGATCGAACCCGGGTCCTGCTAGAAGAACAACCAGTGTTCTTAACCTCTGAGCCATCTCTCTAGCCTGTACTTTAATAAGTCCAGGCTGGCCTTGGATTTATGACCCTCCTGCCTTTTTTTCCTGTAATGTAGAGTGTCGGAATTAAAGGTGTCAGCGCATCTGGAGAGATTTAAAAAAAATTAATATAGGATCTCAGGTAGTTCAGGTTGGTCTCAAGTTCACTATGTGGCTAAGGCTGGTCTTGAATTTCAGATTCTCAGCTCCAGCCTCTGCGTGCTGGAGTTACAGGCAGGCACCCCGCATTTAGCTGAAAGTATAAATTTCTTTTGAACTTTTGGTGATCTTCCCGACTCTGTTTCCTGACTGTTGGGTTTATAGACCTGAAGCTCTGTGCCTAGTTTTAGAAGTTTTTTTTTTTTTTTTTTTTTTTTTTTTTTTTTTTTTTTTTTTTTTTTTTTTTGCATCTTATACAATACAGAATGAGATACAATCCCTTTCCCCCCATCTGGATAATTATCCCAGCACACGTCTGCGCGAGGCTGCCATTTCCCACGGATCTGTGAAGTCCCCCACCCCCATATCCTGCGCCCACCTCCCTCGTTGCTTGTTGTCACTTATGTGTGGCTCCATTTCTGCTGCCCAGGCTTGTGAGTCCAGCATTTCTGACATCCCTGCTTTGCTCGGTCTTTCGGCCTCTGTGTTGTTACGTAGTACATCTGGGGTGGAATGAGCTCATCTTCTTGCTAGTTTTCAGAGTTATGAGCCCTGCGGTGCCATGTGCACGTGCTTCTTCAGAGCGCGAAGGAGGCGGCCGTGCTGCTGTTAGCTGCCTGTGCTCTAGGGCTTATTATAGCAGTGGCTGGAGCCAAAGTCCTAGTAGCTACTTCGGTGAAGAATGAGAATGTGGTAAAGGCCAAAGGGATGTAAAATAAAGGAAAGAGATGGGAGGAGAGATGGAGGGATTTGTGTGGTAAGATAGCTGACTTGAGGGAGAGTAAGTCTCTCTGGAAAAGACATTCTACACAGTGTGCGGATGAAATCCCTTTGAGAGAGTTGAGTGAGCCATTTGTGAAAACCTCAGTAGTTAGATTTATGGCTCCCTTGACTCTGATGGTGTGTAAATCCAGGTTATTTGATGAGTGTGGGGATGGGGGAGGAGCTTCAGTCTCAACTGAGTTGGACCTGGCACCCAGGAGCTGGCCAGTAATTGCTGACTGTGTGATCACACCCCAATTAGTTCTTGAATGATTGATAGAGACAAAATGCTCATGGGGGTGGACGGGACTCAGTAGACTTTTGTCTGGAGAACAGGGGAAATGGGTTGTCTATTCCCCTGAAGAACTACTGCAGAGTAGTCAGAAACAGTCAGCTAGCCTTTTAGGTAATGTAAGGCAGTGCATGCAAGGCCCAGCACTTAGTAA
>BDUI01002453.1:69134-71634 GCA_002335545.1 Apodemus speciosus | reverse complement strand
GTGGCCTAGAAGGACACCCTCTATCTTTGGCCTTTTCAGCGTAGGGTCACACTAGACCCCCTCGGAGGGCCATAGCAGAGCCCAGCCAATGCTGAAAAGTCAGACTTTTATTCACAGAGACATTGAGGGAGCTGTGGGAATTCTCCTTCAATATCTTCCTTCCATCTGGCTTTTTGATCTTGTCATCATTATCCCTGTGCTCATGAAACGTGTTGATTCCGCCCACCATGGACTTTTCCAGGTTTAGCTTTTCAGTTTCATGTTTGTTTTCACAAGTCTGTAGGGAACAAAGATAATGATCCTGTTTCCCTCCTCCTCACATGTGGCTAAGTGTCGACCGAGGGGAGGAAGACTAAGGCAGGGCACGAAGAGCTTACTGCTTTCCCTGTGATGTAATAATAATTGTTCAGAGGAAGGCAGGAACATGCCTGGGACATTTGTTTATCTACTCAGGAACCAAGATGAAAATATAGGTGAACCAAAGTCTAGCAGTGGGGACCATGAACAGGATGCAGAAGCAGGCAGAACTGGGGTTAACATACAGAAAATGATTGAGCCCTAAGATAGTGCACCCAGACACACCCAGTATTTGGTAGACCACTCTTTAGGAAGCATCCAGACCATCTCTTTCAGCTTCAAAGTCAAGGTTAGAATGGTGGAAGCGGGGTAGTGACCTTGGTCATCTGCTCACTGCCCAACCTCTCTCAGGGACAAGGCACCTGAGGGCCTCATCATTACCTCATCATTACCTCATCATTACCTCATCATTACCTCATCATCAAGATCCTCATGAAATACTGTGTAGGCTCCAAGGGTAAGCATGTGAGTAAGACTGTGAGCAGACATTAAACCCAGTCCTGGACTAGTTAGAGCAATCCCTGGGACATCTTGGGAACGAGGAAACAAAAATGGATGACTACAACAGGTATCTGCTGAACAGAAACAACTRTCTTGCTTCTTATGCTGTTGGGTCAGATTGTTCATGGCGGTTATCAGCATCGTGTTTCTCTCTTCTTTCTGGCTTGTTGATGACAGGGCTGTGGCTAGCCTCAGGCCTCACAATGCTCCCTATCCTTCAGGTAGCAGGATGGGCTAAGAGAAGGATCAGACACTTCCAGGATACAAGAGTCAGTTGCTGACTCACCTGAGCTGAGGAAGGTCCTAATGATAGGTGGGATGTGTACCCTGAACATAGAGCAGTCCCTTTATAAGGCTGAGTCTCGTCGTGGGGCTGGAAACCATAGGGCCACTGATACAGTCAGCTTCCTTCAATGTTGCCCTACTTCATGTGGGTAAGACATGTGCTGTGCTCAGCCTTTCCAATGACCAGGTTCCATATCTCCCAAGAGATCCTATTTGGAGCAGAAGGCTCTTGTCATTACTCAATTTAGCACTTGGGTGGCCAGGGGATGGGCAAATGGGAGAGAAATACTGAGTTGCTAGAGTTTTTGAGCCTGGGAGGCAGTATGGTTTTATTTGACCATTCACCTGACTTACAGATTTCTACATATTTGTCCTGAGAGCAAGTCACAACAGCTGCACAATTAGTGTTTAATGAACCAGACATCTAGAGTCCTGCCATACCTTCATTCCTCCTTAATTCTCATAATCCTAAGATAGGTAGAGAGAAGCTGACAGGTACAGAGTTAAGCAACCTTAACAAGTTCACGAAGCAAACAAAACAGCAGAAAGTCCCACTTGAAATCCATATTCCTGTCTCCTAAGCTAAAGGCTCCTGGGTCTTGTCAACAACACCCTTTGGGAACTGATGGTCGAGGGAAAGAGGCAGAATCCTTTCAGTGCAGTGGATAGTCAGATGCTCACAGGGTTCTGATGAAGAGGGGAAGAGAAAGCTGGCGCCACTTTCCTGCTCTCCATTGCCTGGATTCAGTGATGGAAGGACCACTAAGGACTAAGTGYGGAGCAGGAGATTACGTAGTTTAAATACATGCAAAGCAGCCTGTGTAGGATTTGGTTGTAATGGTACTAAGCCTGATGTGCCCCCACCGTGTTACAGAAAAGGCTAGTGCAAGTCGGGAAGAAGAAATAGGTGGTTGGTGGAGTCGGAAAGTCGGTGGAAGGAAAGTGGGGGATGAGTAACTAAAATGGGACCCTTTCCTGTTACTCTGCACCTGAAATTCCCTGTGGCACAAGAGAGTTCAGGGTCCATTTGGTGGCCAGCCCTTTGGCATCTTAGGCCTCCATTGAGCTAGGATACTCTGCTTTCCCTAGGCAGCACCTGCTGTCTTAATCTACTTTATTCCCCCAACTTTCTCCCCAAGGGATCCCTATTGTAACCAAGGCCTCTGTTTCTTTCTCCCCACTTCTCCACATGATGGAAATACTACTTAGTGTCAATGGGCTGTAAATAACTTGAATGAAAATTAAAATAGAAATAGTTGAACTCTATTGTATCTATACCATGGACATTATACAGTTGCTTTTCTTGGGGGTCATACAAGGGTTTCTTTTTTACTTAATTTCAAAATTAGCCAATGAA